>NBIL01017869.1:0-17441 GCA_002752925.1 Viola pubescens var. scabriuscula
TTGGTGCTGGTTATGAGCCATAACCGGCCCAACCCGACCCATGTACACCCCTAGTTTTACTCTTTAGTTTTTGATCCAAACCACATATCTAGACGTACCAATGCTTCACCTATTCTAAATTATGCGCAATCGGCCATGTTTATTCGAGTAAAACATGGGGTGTGATTTCACTCAATTGAAAATTAGTTTAATGATATTCTACACCCCTATACTTTAATATTTTTTTTAATCACTCCCTCTACTAATTGATTGTTTAATTATTTACCTATCCTTGTAACTTTTTGTTTAACTACCCCTTACCGTGGCAGAAAATTTAAATGGTACGATACATCATTAGTTATTACCACGTGACAACGTGTCACATCAGCATATGTAATGGTATTATCACACTATGTCTCGTGTCATCATTTCCCATGACATGGTGATGTGGTACTTGTCGAGCGACATTTTAATTAGTGATAATGTGACAATTTTTTGGATGAAAAATTAAGTGATGTCATTATTCAATTACAACATAGAGGTGGTAAATAAAAGAACACAAGTATATAGAGAGTAATTAAACAAACAATTAGTATAAAGGGGATGATTAAATAAAACATTAACGAAATTGAGGTAAAATGTCATTGAGTGCAAATGGGTGGTTGATTTAACAGCTTAATTATTCTAAAAAAAATGGAAAAAAAAATGTGGATATTATAGGTTTGAAAAGAAACAATGAAAAAGAGGTTTTCTGGTTCATGTGGATGATGGATCACTAAGTAGCAAGTCTTGTGGCTGAAGCATGTGGATGACATCTCCCATTTTAGGCCTATTCTCAATATCAGGATCTACACATCGAAGAGCAACTAATACTATACGCTTAACTTCTTTTGAAGAAGGTATCTGTGTCAATTTAGGATCCACCACATTCATCATCTTTTGGTTTGCAACCATCGACTTCAACCAATCAATCAAATGTGCCTGCAAAATCAATGATTCATAATTAGTACTGCATCATTGTTTGAAAATGAACCCCCTCTCTTCCAAATAACCCTATTCATTTGAGGCTGATACACAGAGAACAAGATAATTATTGGTTATGTTTCTCATAAATATATTATCTCTCATATTTTTTTATTAAATCACCTTTAAAATGAACGTGTCATGAATTAGGTTAAATTTTAATACATGAGACTTTTTCAGATTGTAAAAGATAAAAGTATGTTTTAGAAATTAATGAGAAAACGAACAATAATTTAAACGGAAGAGTACTACAAGTAATATTAAATTTATGTTACCAATTTATGTGTACTTCTTTTTAATATTAATACAATGATTCATTAGTGCACTAACACATAAGTATTAAATTTGTATAACAATAATACACATTATTACCAATTAATTTGTAGTAATGATGTGGCAACCAATAACAATGACTTAACTAAGAAAATACCTAATATTTAATTTTATAAAAAAAATAGTATTTAATTTTATTTATGTTATTATTTTGTGCTATAGATTATGAGTTACATATGAAATATTTTTCCTATTCCAATTTACAAATAGTTTTACTAAAATAATTTTATTTTTAGAAAAGATAAATCAGAGCAGCGCTTAACGTCAATAAGACATGCTCACAGTATTAGGAATGAGTGAAACATCAATACCCTCCCGGATATGCTCCAACAAGTGGAAAAATTGGATTGAAAAAAATAACTTATTGGACATAGATCCTGAATTAATAAGTTATCCTAATAAATTCAAAATCAAAACTGAATATATTTTTTCCTTATCCTAATCTTAAATAGATTGATAGCACTTTACTAATTACAATATTGATATATTTATCTAGCTAAATGTTAGAATTTCCTTGATTTTGTAAAACAACAGATATTTTTAAACTAAATTTCTACCCAAAAGTAATAGATGGTAAGATGCATGAAAAACACTTCAATTTTAAAAAAATTAAAAATAGTAAAGATTACAAAACATTGTGAAAAATGGGGTAAAAATATAACAAAAATGGTATGACTGGTGATATTAAAGAAATTGAAGAAATTAAAGAATGAATATGTACGTACGTACTTGGGGTTGTTGTGGATCCACAGCCACGGGAGGCCTGCCGCATATGATCTCCATGATAAGTATTCCATAGTTATAAATATCACTCATCTCATCCCAAAAAACTCCATCTGAATAACTTGGCTTCAACAATATTTACAGATCGACTTATCATTTTAATTAATTAATTTGTAGCTAGGGATCGGAAGGGATCATACCCAAGAAAGCTTACATGATTCCAACAAGGGTCGTCCAAGAGTTTGGCAATCGCAAAATCCGACAACTTTGGATTCCATTGGTGATCAAGCAAAATGTTGCTTGACTTTAGGTCCTCATGTATGATCTTGGGCTCAATATCTTCGTGTAGGTAAGCCAATCTGTTGTATATGGACACAAATTATATATGCAATCATGCATGTGTGGTCAACATTGTATAATTAAGCAACATGCGGCAGTTATCTGTTGGTGGAAAAGTATCAGCGAATGAATTAATTTCAGTCGCATCTTTGCGTGTAAGAGAGAAGAAAGCTCACGCTTTGGCTATTCCTTCGATGATGTTCATCCTTATTTTCCATGTTAGAGGACTTGATTGTTGTGGACATTCATGTAGCCACTGGTGCAGGTTGCCGTTGTCCACGTACTCATTGACAAGAATTCTAAACAGTTATTGTAATTAGTTAGGACATTAAAGATGAATATATGCAATTTAAAGGTGGACGGATTGATCGAGTATATATATATATATACATACCTGTAACCTCCTTCCATACAGTACCCAAGCAATTTGACTAAATTCTTGTGCCTAACATGACCCATCACCTCCGCCTCTGCTATAAATTGTTCAGCCTCACAACTGATGGATAGTCAAATTCACTTTTCGTTTTTTAGAAAATGTCAGACAAGGAAAAAAAACTTAGGTACATTGCACGTCTTTCATTTTTTATTAGATCAATTATATGTTGATAATATTGTAAAATGAGATCTCGAATGTACCTAAAATTTTGCCGACTATCAAAAGTCAAAACATTAAAAGGAAAAGAGAGAGAAAGAAAAGGAAAGACTACCACATGTTGGAGTGTAGAGTTTTGACGGCGACTCTTCTAGTATCCAACAAGATGCCACGGTAAACAACACCATGAGCCCCAACCCCAACAACATTGTCACGGGAGAATCCATTAGTGACAAGCTCAATCTCCTTCAAAGGAACCGAGTTCAACCGGATATGATCGCTTGTATTGGTACGATCAGGAGGAAGAGGAGGAATGTGAATGTGATGATGGTTGGACAGTTGGTTGGACAGTTGGGATAGCGACGATGATGAGAGGTAATTCGGCATGTTCATCTCAATCTCAAAAGCGCGGCGTGAGAGGAGGCGTTTGTCGAGGGAAACGGATTTGACATTTGCATTATTATTATTCGTCAAGCGCTTGCGGTGGCGAAGGAAGGAGGTGATGCAGAGGAGCGTGATGAAGAGGAGAGCCGAGAATATGAATGCTACCAAGGAGATGAGTAACAGAAGCCATACCCTAATCCCAAAAAAGGAGCTGCGTTTTCTCAAGAAGTTGCTGCTCATGAGGCTGCCCATCGATGTTACGTACCAATTATTACTATGAAAACAAAAGAGATGGAATTGATTTGTGTTTTCCTGTTTTGATCATTTTTTGTGTTTGGAAAGAGTTCATAACATTAACACTTGGGAGAGAGCACTATAGGCGCCAACTATACCCCATAACCATTAACCACCGTCCGGATATGTATGCGCCAAATCAAATTCTTGAAAATCAAACACACCAATAATCTAAGATCACAAAATCAAATCATCTCTTTTGGTTTGAATGAGAGTTATGTAAATCGTAATCAAATAATATGCTATAAGAACGACGAGGATAATTTCAGTTTCATAGAAATTAATCATACATGTAAAAAAACAAAACATAATTATGTCATTCCTATAAAATGGTTAAATAGTTATTGAGAAGTTGTAACGATTTTATATTTTTTAGTTCAACCAAAAAAAGATGTTAAGTAATTATCACCAATGATAGCAGCATTTTGAGGCTAGTTTGATATTTATTCTTTTTCATGTCTACTGTTAGTATGGTAGCTTTTTTATGAACAAAAAAAAAGAAGGTATTAGTCTTTATTTTTCGAAGAAAAAAAGAAAACCCCTTGTAACAGATGGAGAACCATAGAATCCTCAGTCTGGCTGTTAATAACTTAGTACATCTACCTGTTCAGGAATAAAATACAGATGGCTTCTCAAACCATGAAGATCGAAATAACAAGCCAAAAACTTTACAATGAAAATCTCCAGTTAATGCGAACAACAGAGCCACCAAACTTTATAGGAACGACTCGAACCTTACAATTTCCCGGTTGAACTCATCTCGTTTATTTCAGTGAGGTATGGTAAAGTCTTCAAGGTATACAAAGCTTCTCAATCGCTCCATCATGAAATTGCTTTCGTATCGGATGCAACTTGATTTCATAAAGCTTTGGCCACAATTTACCAGTAACTGCAAACAAGTATCAGACAACAGAATTGGTATATCCCAAAAGCTACTGCAAAATGCTTACCAAAAGAAAAGAAAAGAAAAAGCAATGCAAAAATAGCACCACATCTGTATCGATCATGTAGCGCAATGATTCCTCAAGAAAGTCATGATCATTGTAACCAACATGACTATTACAATTCAGGCACAGTAGAATTAAGAAAACACCACATTACTGTTGTTAAATAATGTGGTGTTTAGGGATAAGGAAAGTACACTAAAGAATTTGATAATTAATTACACCTGAGTTCAAGATACTTAGGACTCTGTCATGCTCTCAACAAGAATAAGAATATCCTTTGAAGCATATACTGTTTAAAGCTAATGATTTTCAACTGTTCAATACTCAACCCATGATGCTAACCTGGGTCTGCTAATGTGGGATTATAGTGCTTTGGAGAGGTGGAATGTTTCATTTGTATGGAACGGATATGTTATGGATGTTTCATGTTTCGTGTTCTTGAAATTGACAAAAGGTTCAGCATATTGTGGACTGAAGGCAATTAAATAACTATATATTATGCTAATGATAACCTATTATACTGAGGATTTTGACCTCAAACATAGAACTTAAAGGAGAGGCCCAAGTACAAGACTGGTAACAATGGGACAACTAAGATAACTGTCTCCAGCAATGATAGTGCCTCAACCCTAAAATAAGGGAAAATATGAACTGAGACAACTTGATGTACAAAAATGAGAAAGAAAGATTGACTGAAGACAAAGTTAGCAACTACCTTATGGGACATAACAACAGAAAAAATGGAGTTGACTAATTATGAGGACCTATTCAATTTCACAGCTAAGATCCTCATCAAGCAACATCAACAATGACTGATTTATCATCTTTACTTCTGCGACAAACTAAAGTCTGAAACATTGAACTACCATGCATAATAGCTTGATACGGTTAAAATCAAAAGCAGAAACCTAATTTTAAGGATTAGCAATCCCATATCATTTGATAAATCCCCCTAAATTCCAAACTTGTAAAACCCATTTACCAAAACAGGTGATCCACTATGAAACCGATTTAAAAATTAATTAAATTTACCAAAACATGAAACAGCTGAGGATAACCAAATAGTCCACAAAGATTAGATAGAAGAATCCGTGACTCTTTCAATAAGATCCCAATTAATTGTTTATGACCTTTTTCTCACTTGTAAAACCAACAGAACAATTATGATCCAACTTACTTCCTTAATAAACTTGCATGAGACTGAACATCAGGTAATAAAAAAAAGAGCAATGATTCCAATACTCTAGATTTGATTATGCTTAACAGAAATGAAAAAGAAATTTTATACAAGAGAAAAATGTCCACGAAGGGAGACAAAAATGTAAAATCATGTGGAAATCAATGTCAAATGTCAAATGTACAAATGGGTCTGTAGTGACTAGCGAAATGTAAACAAGTCAACCAAAAGCAATGAGGCAATCGTATAACTCATTCTGCTAGTATGCTTGACTGAACCTACTACTTATATGTGAAGAGAGAGAACTGGAAAATGTTGACCAGAAACTGGTTTAAGCCAAGTTGACTAGCAAAAGAATCATAACCAGACCAGAAAATAATGTTATAAGCCTAAAAATTACGTAACATGGGATACTGAGAATATCAGCAAATATAAACAAAGGATAATTGGAATGAATTATTTTAGGGGAAAAGACCCTCAGGGACCAATTCAGATTAGTATAACAAGATTTTAGCTCATTCATTTTCTCAAGACTTTATAGACTAGCAATTTAAAAAAAATAATAATAATTACCCAAAAAAAATGTGTTATAAGTTGTACCTAGCATGTGCAAAGTTATACAGTAAATGGAAATGGTAATCACAGAAAACACGGCAAGTGAACCTACTTACCAAAAATGCGATTTTTTTCAGCATCCCATGCTATGCCATTCAAAACATCGATGCCCTACGTTGCAGAAAAGAAAAATACATTAATTAGGCAACGAACAATCACATAATACTTGCTTTCACAAATTATTAGTGGCTTCTTACATTGTACCCTGCTTCTATCAAGCCTTTCCTGTAAAAGAGAAATGGAAAGAAAAATGATGATACTTTGAGACTCAATCAGCAAAATATGTTAATTATTTGAGTAGATTAAAGACATCAGTTTATCCAATAATATGGATACAAAAAAAACCTTAAATTTTGTAGGAGAATCCATCCAAGCACGCTGCCATCTTCCGGAGAGATTCTTGCAATGCAATCAGTCTGCAGAGATAATAAGATCTTTTGAGCTAAGAAACACATTACTGCATAAAAAGTGGTCAGCCAGCTCAGTTGTTATTTTGCAAAATCTTCTGCAAGAGTTAATAAAATGACGGTCAAATCCGCCTTCACCTCACCAATAGAGAGAGAGACCTAGGGCAAAAGACAAGGACAACCTTTCGAAACATAAATGGCATCCCTGCATATGCTATTACATCAAGAAATTTTCTCTAAAAAGTATCAGAAACTCCAAGAACCCAGTACTTACCATCCAGACATTAGCCCAAACTTCACCATTTATAAACTCCAGTTCATTAAGGAAGCTTACTTCAAGACCCTTGTACTTCACAATGTGTTTACCAACAACTGCATTACAAAACACGGAAAAAAAATTTGCTAACTAAATGTAAAAATACGACGAGTATGCAAAACATTAGAATCAACAAAGAAAAGTCAAAGAGAGAAGGGAATGAGAGAGGCAGGAGGATAGGATATGAAACTGAAAGGAAATGCTCTTAGGAAATTCAACCTTTCAAGGTTTGCGGGTCAAGGTGATACAGCGTAGAAGTCCCGTCACTGCCAAACAAAACTTTTCCATCGGTTGCCAATCCCCAGCCATCCTTCATCTCGTGTCTAAAGTTATCAATCTGCACCAAATACATATAATTACAATTTCTGAAGATCCAAAACAGAAGTTTTAAAGGCACTCGAAAAGTGGTTGAGCCAAATCAAGCAGCACATGGTAAAGATTGGTACAGCAGTGTCATTCAAGGTGGTCCGATGTTGATGCAGTCTTATGCACAGTTGCTAAAGAACGATATTTTTTTTGCTCAGGAATAAAAGAGTAGATAGAGTACAGTTTTAATTTTGCATGTAACACAGAAATTAAGTATTGACTATTGTGCCAAGGCCCAAATGAATAACAAAGAAGGATCACAGAGTTCTCAATATTGATTAAGGATAATGTTTCATAATGGAATATGGGCATTTGAAAACAAAAGTATGAAAGCACAAACTTTGCTTAAATTTTCTCGGTCATATATGAAACCAATATCCGTCAGCCAAGTTACTTGGAACAGCCTACAAAAGGACATCAAATTATAGTATTAGCATATTGTTATTTAAAAGTAGTCTACTGCATATATAAATGTCAACAAAGAACACAAAAGGTTGCATTTATCCTATTTAGTACCTATAAAACAAGCAAAAGTGATATGGTTGTAGTGTAGTACTCGTAATCACAGTATAACCATATCACTCCATAAATCAACATAATCAACACTGGAGCATTAAATGAAAACACATCAAATGCTTTCTATTTAATAATCACCACTGACAGATACAGTATCATGCTTTTTGGGAATCCTTCATGAACTGCTGATCAACAATATGGGATGGTAAATATGATTTCCATAGTTGTGAAGTCCATTAAGTTTTTGTTTGGGTGGCAAGGACTACAAAATTTTATAAATAAATGGTCATCCAATCAGCTACAATAACATAATACTGGTAGTAATAGCATCTATACAATGTTCTGCACCTGGAGGAGTTGTTCAGGAGCTTTCTACATCAGTTCAGCAGCTGAATGGGATGGAAAACTTGCATAATAGTATGGTGTAGAGATTAAGGATGCTTTCTTTTCTTTTTCCAGTAATTATTACTCTACTAGAGAAACAGCAGAAAAAGATAAAAAAGGTTTAGTGGTTGTTTGACTTTCAGAAAAATCAGAAACAATCTTAGATGCAGAAAAATAGTGGACATGTAGAAATATTAGACTCAAGAAGACTGATAGAAATCATGACCAAAATGTTTTTTGTATACACATTCTTTTGGTTAGTATCCATGAGCAGGCAGCCATAAGTCTAATATAATGACCTAGCAGCTAGTGCACTTTATCCATGAGGGTCTGTTTCAAGGAAGGAACAATTGCAAGTAAGGTACAAACCTTTCACCTAACAGAGTTAAACCTTCCCCAAAGTAAGAAGCATCCATCTTGTGAAGAACCTCAACCTGACAGGTTTACAATTATTACAACTTGCACATTCAGAATCAAGTAGTTATAATCAGAGAAAATCAGTAGCAATTCCAATAAAAGCAGGAAAATCCCCTTACAGACCAAAATACAATCAATTACGTGGCACAACTAGTAGATAATTTAAGGAATTACAACTCCTGCCTCACATTAACCAAAGATGTTGGCCAGGTTAATATATAAAGAGTCAAAGTTTGAATCTTAAAGCATGTACCTTTCCGGTTTGGAGAACCACTCTACGAACTGATGACTGAAATGAGAAGAGTAGATAACATATAAGTAATGAATTGCATGTAAACAACTAAACAACAGCTTAACTGGCCCTTTATCCTTATCCAACATGAACTTTATTCCATTATACCAATCTTTGCCATTTTGATTCATCCCACCAGTTGAGAAAAATCTGCCAGCGATCTCATTTGTCATTTCACTTTCTTTCTTTTTTTCTGATAAGTCATCAGTCTTTCATGATATTTTGAGTGATTGAAATATGGTTGTCAGTTACATCAGTTCAAAACCCAAAAAATGGAAAGCACAAAGACCTAATTGAACAATTTCTTCAACCAACAATTTTAATCATTTAAAAGAACATAATGATCTATTTTATTGGTTTCGCCCGCACAAATCTCAATAAGCCAGTACTGAACAATGAAAACCAAAGCCATCATGAAAAATATACAGACTACTTTTAAAAAAACTGTGTTTCTGAAAAATGAAATGATAAAACCAATAATGCAGAAATATAATGCTTTATATTTTCCCATAGTATCATAAGAAATGAAATGGAGCAACAGATCAGATATTTAAAAGAAAAACACTATCATACAACTTACTGATGAATAATATATATATAAAGAGGGAGTAACCTCACCTTCCCATAAAGGCCAGTTGACTCATAAAAAGTATCATTTCCATCATAAAGAAGGCCCTGAAAGAAAATTTGCATGTCCTTTTAGTTACCATTGAGAAAGTCTTCCATCAAAGCTTTGCTTGAAGATCTCAATAGGATGACCATTGAGTGCACCAGAGATATCATAATGGGAAAACACATGAGAGTTGAGCCAAATAATAAAATTCATACAATACCAAAACTGCTCAAAGCCTATATATGATGTATTTTAGCAAGCCTCTCCCACAAATGGCACTTCAAAAGAAAGGGAAAAACACTGGGTTAAGGCCAAAGTGCAGAGTACCTAATGAGGTAGCTATGAGAACAGGGCCAACTACAACTTAGAGTAACATAAATCAACCTAGATGACATGCACTCTCCCATTGCAGGATACAGGTAAACAAAATGAATTAACAGAAGGTTGCTCAATAGCTAACATTGGACAGAGTTGGACCCCAAGTAGCAATAAAAAATTACAAATACATACAAATGAATCATTTTGATCAAGTTTCACTACAAAAAAATTCCATACAATTCCGATGTAAGCTTAAAACAAAATAAAGGGGAAAATTTTCAAGGGATTACAAGAACATCAAATCAAACAACAATCACTCGTGCACTTTGGCCATGGCCAACAAAAAATGATACCTGAGAGAAGGCTTTAGGGCCATGTGAGATGTTGGATGGTCCTGGTGCTTCTTAAGCTAATTGACGAAAATGTAGAGGTAAGGATTGAGGATGATAGGCGAAGGGGGAAGAGATACTTTCAAATTATAGGCCACACAGTAACCACAGCACACCAAGTACGGCAATTGCAAATAGAGGCTCTAAACCAAGTCAGTGTTTAGAATTCTCACTCATTACACTGTAAATTTGTCAGCTCAAATTCCTTTCTAAACAGGCTGTGTTCTCTTACACTATGTTTGGATAGGTGAGGGGAAGAGAAATCAAATGTGTGGGGATGTTCATTTCCATAATCAGCAGCAAGAGATATACTGGCGTGTCGCACCAGCTATCACTTTCTAAACCCAAGAATAATACTTCCTATCAGTACTTCACAGGATTTTTGTGAGAGAGGTTCCGGCTAGTTTTTGGGTAACAACGTTTGACAACTGGCACACGCGTTTAAGAATTAACCATGAATGCATTGAATAGAAAAGAAAAAAAACAAAACTTTATGCGATATGATCAATGGGAACCCAATCATAAGCTCCAATTCAATTATAGAACAAGAATAGATAACAAGAATACAAAATGTAACCTGAGTGAAGGCCTCCGGGTCGCTAGGGAACTCGTTGACCACTTCAGCTGCGTATATATTATGAAGCTCATCAACCATCGCAAAATGTCTCCACGTGGTCGACGAAACGCCTAACAGAACCATGACACCAATCACCATCACCGCCGAAACAAAAACGACCGGCAATCTCTGGTAACTAACACCACAAGGCTGACGAGAGGAAGAAGAAGAGGAGGAGGAGGAGGGCATGGAAATGCTTGACCGTTTGTGGGGCTTCTTCTTCAGTGATTTAACCCCCATGCTTCATGGCCTACTCTACTGTCTGAAAACGCTGGAGGTGCCAGATTCGGTCGGGTGGTCTCGTAAGTCGTCGTAACCCGCAACTCACCACCAGGCACGGCCCATCGCACTTATTGACATCTTAACTCGGTCAACATTTGCCATTTGACAGACAGAAACCGGTAAAATATTTTAAGAGTCCCTCGGGTTTCGTGACTTATACATTTCTATCCTTAAGGTTTTTGACCCCCAACTTTTGATTCTCCACATTTATGGGCTAAAGTTTCTACCACTAGACGATGATAAAACCACTCATTTTTAACTAAGAATTCAATAATACCCTTGGTAAACCATTTAATATATCATCTTCATTATAATTTTCATTCGATAAAAAAAAATTATTATAATTTTCATAAAATATAAGTTAATAACTAGAATAAATGATAAAATTATTCCATTAAAGGTAATTCTTCGGTGTAAAATAAACTATTAAAGGTATTATAAAAGCTAGAGATACTAATATATTAATATATCAACGTATCTTAAATATGATCTTAATAAAAAAAATTAATAATTTATCAATTAGAAAATGTTGAGTGTGTAAACCATTACAATTAAAAACCTAAATGACCAAAGTAGGGGGTGAAAACTATCAAGGATGAAAGGGTATCATTCACTAAATTCCAAGGACTCTAGAATATTTTTCTTAATATTAAATAACAAATGATCCAAACAGAAAATTCTATACTTAAAAGTAAAGGTGTCAAACCCGACCTGTTTAAAAACGGTTAAAATTGACACGATCTATTTTTGACCCGTAGATTAATAGATCGATTCAATCCGACCCATTTAATCCGTTAAGTAAAACGAAGTTATTTTGGTCAAATTGAAAGCCCCAAAAAGAACACTGTATTTACACGTTTCAAAGAAAAAATAGAAATGAATAAAAGAGGAGGAGAAGCTGAACTGACAACCAAGAGTAGGAAACGGCGTGGTCGAGCTTCAGGACAAGCAAGAGATTGAAACAGAGAAGAAGGGTGTGAGCCGCCAACGCTTGCGCAGACTAGAACAAACGCAGCAAGGAAAGCAGCAGGAGGACGAGAGAATCGAGAGAGGTAGCAGACGGGAGCGAGCAGGGACCGGACGGTAGCGACAAATAGCCGACGGACAACCGACGGAGAGGGAGGCTGCGGAGGGAGGCTAGAGAATTGGAAATTGGAAGTTGCCCAATTGGAGCAAGCGGCGGCCTGGAGGCTGGAGAATTGGAATTGGAAATTGGAAATTGGAAGTTGCCCGATTGGAGCAAGCGGCGGCACAACTTGGTAAGGAATTGGAATTGGAAATTGCCGGATTGGGAATTAAAACCCTAAATTGCGCAGACTAGAACAAACGGTTTTTTTTTTAATTTAAACGGGTCAGACAATCCACCTGACCCAATATTTAATGGGTTGAAAAATAAACCCAATATTTAATGGGTTGAAAAATAATGACCTGATGGATCGAACCATGAGTCGAGTATGAGTCGACCAAATTTTGACAGGCCTACTTAAAACTACAAACGGTGGGTTAACTTTTGAATACATTATTTCACCTTTTACAAAAGGGTTATTTTATATACATTTACGTTTTTGCCATCACTCTTTATTTATTTTTGTCTTGTTCACCAAAATAAAAATTGGATTGCTATGTAGTAAATTTTCCCACCATTCCATATAATAAGTTGTTTAAGAGTAAAAAAATTCTCAATAAAGTGTCATTTTATAACTTTCTAAGTGATTATAAATTATGTCATTTATTTAATAAAGAACTTTTAATATTTGGTGGTGAATTTTTACTGTAGTCATCTAAAACTATTTAATAATGAGAGAAAAAATAATTATTTAATATAAAAAATATATTTAAAAATTGTACAAAAAAAATGGTAAAATAAATCCTGGTGTGAAAATTGCTAGAAAGATTTTTTTTTTACCATAACGGAGGTAGTAACAATTAACTACCCATTGGCACATAAGTTATATGGTTGAATAGTAATTACCATGGACACTATGAAGCATGGACACTGACACAAACACCGGACATGGCACGGATACTGACATTCCGACATGAAAAAATTAAAAATCATCAAACACGAATACAACATATATATTTGTATATATTTTATGGGTGTCGAATCCGTCAAAAATAATTAATAAATAAAACTCACTACTAAGAACAAGTTTAATTATAAATAGCAAGTAAGAGGTTTGATCCATAAAGAGTAATGGGTGATTTTCGTGAATACTTGTAGAGACCAGTGGTAACACTTAGGTGAAATTGGGGGGGATTTTATTTTAAAACTAAAAACTGAAAACAAAATAAAGCAAGTAGACAATCTAGGCAAAAAATAAGATTCTTGGTCAAGACACAGATTAAGAACGAAACAATCAGATGAAAGAAATTCTTAGTAGAAGCTTAGCAAGCGATGAGACATGAGCAGCAATCATTGACGCAGGGTTATTCATCTTCAATCTACAAAGTTGCTATAGGATCAAGGTACGCTTATGACCCTACTTCTCTCATGTATCAAAACTACCTTAGGTACGCTTAGAGATGATTCCTAACCAACTAGCACCTTGCTGGTTAAAAAGTTTACTACGTTGGCTGATGATCGATTAGGGAAAGACAACTTCATATCTAGTATCCTTGGTTGTCAATCGGGACTAAATCAGGTTAACCTTTCACACTAGCTTACTCAGGGCTAGTTTGCGGTAGATCCTTTAGCGCTAGTTTGTCTACTTCAATCCTCTTGGTTTGTAAATGGCCCAAGATGGGTTGCCGTAACCAAGAGGAATGACAATTGCAGAGTCAAACCAACTCTAAACTGGCTAGATCTAAAATCGAAGGGAAAACGCAATACAATTATTATGAGATTAGTTAAATGCAGATTTAAAGATTAATAAAGAACAATTAGGCCTCATGCGTACTCATGTTCATGCTTTAACGTTTTTACTAAGAATGATTTGGTTAGCTACTCATACTCATGTTGAAGGAAAATAAAAGATGTTTTAGCATAAATAAAAATCCTCCGTTTCCTTTAAGAAACAAAGGGGCAAGTTCAGAATAGAAAACAAAAGTCGAAAACTAGAGAAGGGATAAAGATCTGAAGTCCCCTTCTTAATAACCTAGGAAGACTATATACAGTTTCCTCTCCCAATAATATCTCTAAAAAGAAATAATTAAATAAATCATAGTTAAACTCTAATTGTATCTAATCACTCTTCCTCCTCATTTAGAAGTCTACAAAGTCGAGATAAAGAATGTAGGATGCAATTCCAACTCTTCTGGGGGTAAGATCAGCAATCATGATCGTTGTAAACTTCTTCTACAAGTATCGCTCAGAAAGGCTGAATTCTTCTACCAGCTGAGATGGTTTCTCTTGGTCGAAAGAGTGGTCAAGAAGGTGGTCAAGAGAGGTGTTTGCTCCATTTTGCCCAGAAATGACTATTTTCTACTCCTTTTTCTCCTTTTGCTCTTCAGGACTGTTTTCTGCAGAAAGCATGGAAATCATACTTTAATCAATAAAATTACCATTCAAGATGCATGAAAACAGGTGGTAAAACTACCACAAATTAAGCTCAATCAAATCCCCCATACTTAAGCTAATGCTTGCCCCCAAGCATTCAAATAAAAACAAAAACATAAGAACACAAAAGTAAAACCAACAACCCATGTTTGACTGAAGGATCGGCCTCAACATAAAAAATACATAGACACTTCACTCTCCAAATCCATCCTAGATTAACAAGCCCTATTCAATACTAAAAACATCTAACCCATCACAGTAGCATCATAATAGTCAGCTTTGTACTTAATAGAGCAGTTGGAGCAACAAAATATTTGATTATATTTTTGCTTGTCTTAACCATTAGTCCAAAATATATTGAGTTGTTGACACAAACACATGCGCATACATTAGATAGAAAATTAAACATATAAGCACATATTGTTGCCAAGTCATGTCTGCATTGAGATATTTTCTTTCCCACTATGGAGTCGTTATTGCACTGTTTCTTTTCTTTTCTTTTTTATTTTTTCCTTTTTTTCTTTTTTTTTCCTTTTTTTTTGGCAATGCATTCTTTGAATCTTTTCTTTTCCTTTGCTTCTCAATTCATATAGCACATAAAATTCAAACAATGGACACCCCCAACTTAGCTTATTCGGCCCGGTTATAAGGGATTAGGTAAATACACTTTGGGGAGTTTCGCTTATTTAAGGGGTGATGGTACTGAATTACCAATACTGTGCAACCCCGTTGGTTCTAGTGGTGTCCACAATCACAAGCAAGGAATTTAAAGACTCATCAGGCAGTGCAGAATTAAAAACTGACAACTCTATATTTTTCTGGACATTTCAATTTATTATTGGTCTTGACAAAACAGCATTCTTGGTCAAGTGAATGACCAAGAATGTTTTTCTAGTATTCCTTCCAATAATTCTCCTAAGCTCCAAGCTAACTAATCATGGGTCAATGGTGATAAGCAAGAGTTAGTGGTATTGAACATGTCACTTGTTAATAAAATATGGATTTATCTAGTGAAGTGTCTTGGCATTTAAAGTGTTGAGACAAATTTCAAGAAAAACAATGGGTTTGATTTTCATGCATCACAATAAAAACACAAAACAAGCAAAGTTTATCCTAAAAACACACAAAAATCAAAAGAAAAATCATGTAGGAAATAAAAATATAACCTAAAACTAGAAAAAAATTTAACTAGCACTTTCATCAACATTTAAACACACAAAATCACAGTAAACAATATGTACAAGACAAAACCCCTCCCCCACACTTATTGGATACATTGTCCTTAATGTGCAGGAGAGAAAAAACATAAACACAGAAAAATAAAAAATAAACAGAAAAATAAAAAATAAATAGAAAAATGAAAACAAAAATAAAACAAAGAAAATAAAAAGGGACAACCTAGGGTAAGGTCATCAGGCAGAGGGTGGTGGAGGGGATGATGGTGGAGCTGGAGTAGGGAGAGCAGAGTCAACCTTCTTGGTCAGGGATAACAGAGAGTCGAGGAGGGCCTAGTTCATCGTGGCTGCTTGATTCTGGAAGGCCATGAGGGTCTAAAGCTCTTCGAAAGGTAGTAGTAATCTTTCAAATGTTTTCCAATTTATAACTCCTCGGGTTTCTAAAACTATGAATGATTGCCTTTCTCAAGTTTTCACTAAAGATGAGGTTTTTAAAGCTCTGAAGTAGATGCATCCGAATAAGACGGTATGCCTCGCCGTTTTTGGAAAAATTCTATTCTTTCTTAGAAATTCTTATTTTTAAGGCTGTCATCGGGATTCTAAATGATGGGGAAGACCCTAGCTACCTAAATCATACTTTTATCACCCTTATCCTTAAAATAGCCAACTATTCTTTTTGCTCACAATACCACCCTATCAGCTTGTGTAATGTTGTTTTCAAATTTGTAACTAAGGTATTAGCTAATCGCCTCAAAAGGATGTTTTCTAATATAGTTTCAGAAAATCATAGTGCCTTCGTACCAAGTCGACTCATCACAGATAATGCCCTAATTGTTCAAGAAATCTTCCACGGCATGAACTCAATGAGAGTTGGCACGGGTTAGATGAGTGTTAAGCTTTATATGAGTAAGGCATATGACAGACTTGAATGGCGGTATCTGGAGGCAATTATGACACTTGGGTTTTAATCACAGTTGGGTATCGGTGGTCATGTGTTGTGTATTGACTATTTCGTATTCTATCCTCCTAAATGGAGTTTCGAGGCCTACTTTTTTATCCCAGAAGAGGCCTCCGACAAGGAGACCCGTTGTCGCCCTACCTCTTTTTCTTGTGTGGTGAGGGGTTATCAGCTATGATCCAGGCTGCGCCGACCTCTAGATCTATTCAGTGGTTCAAAGTGTGTAGGAATGGCCCGGAAGTCAGCCACTTATTCTACGCAAATGACAGTCTAATCTTCGCCAAAGAAATTGAGGGAGAGGCTTCGGTTATCTCCAATATTCTGAAAGACTATGAGACAACCTCTAGATAAAAAGTGAATCTTGAGAAATTAGAGATTTGCTTCAGAAGGAATGTGGGTAGAATTGTTAAGAACCGCATTAAATAGAGATTGGGAATGGTTGGTGTGAACTTTCATGCTAAATACATGGGTCTTCCAGTCTCCTTCG
>NBIL01018006.1:0-18470 GCA_002752925.1 Viola pubescens var. scabriuscula
GCAAAACCCTATATATATATATATATATATAGGGTTTTGCTAACAGGTTAGCATTGTGGCCACATTTTTTGACACAAAATACCCTTATTTATGATGGGATTTGAAGAACAAAAGAATCAACCCATATAATTTCTCTCTTTTAATAATTAGTCTTTAGTTACTTTACACCATTTGTTTCTCTCTCATCTTCTTTTTTTCTTTTTTCCGACCTTGTCTCTCTCTCTCTTTTTCTTTTTGGTGTAAACTTGTTTTACGTGTAATTCAATTTTTTTATTATTAACTAATTTTTTATATGATGGTTTTCAAAAGATGTGCATAATCAAATTTATATAGTACGTGATTATTATTTTTTTTTTTAAACAAAAAAGAAAATGAGAGAGAAACAAATGGTGTAAAGTAATTAAAGACTAATTATTAAAAGAGAGATAAATTATATGGGTTGATTCTTTTGTCCTTCAAATCCCATCATAAATAAGGGTATTTTGTGTCCAAAAAATGTGGGCACAATGCTAACCTGGCATTGTGTCCATTTTTATTGGACACTGATAACCCCTACTTTACATTAACTTTATTAAAACACATGGAGGATAAATATGATAGTTCTAATTATTTCTCATTTTTTCTAATTACCACCACATTAATTAATTGATTTTATCTTTAAATCTCTCATCCCGATCTCCTCACTTTCTTCTTCTTCTTTTCTTCTTTTTTTTAAAGATAAAATCAGTTAATTAATGTGGTGGTAATTAGAAGAATAGAGAAATAATTGGAACTACCATATTTATCCTCCATGTGTTTTAATAAAATTAATGTAAAGTAGGGGTAATCAGTGTCCAATAAAAATGGACACGATGCTAACCTACCCATGAAGTGGGCAGGTTAGCAAAATATATATATATATATATATATATATATATACTAATATAGATCGGTTTATGGCACATCGGGGTCCATAACGTTATTATTTTCATTTTAGTGTGTCCCTAACGGCGTCTTTGCAACCATTAAGCTCAAACGTTACCCTAGTTAAGCGCACGAGGTCCCTCCTACCATAACGGGGACCAACGTCCATTATCTTCTACTTTTTTAATATTATTTATGTTAAAGTAGACTGCACACGGCCCACATTCTAAAGTCTTTTTCCATCTCATCTCATCCTCACCGTTGGATCAATTGACCCACCATTGGTCAAACAATCCAACGCACCTCACTCTCCCCCTTGGTCACCAAGTTCCATTTTCAATTCATTTTCTTTCAGAAAAATACTCAGCCACAAGACCTCTACACCTCACCTCCATTAACGCCACCACAACCAGCTTCGCCTGCAACCCAGATAGCCGCAGAAGCTCCGTCATCGACATAGTCAGCTCCGCCTGCAAATCAGACAACCACAGCACCTCCGTCATCACCACACCCACATCCGCCATCGCCACATCCAAACCCGACATCCATGGAAACGCCGCTGCCGGCACCATTCCTGCCATCAAGCCAAAAACCAGCAGCACAATTATACAACAATTAAGCCCAACAATTAAATCCAGCAGCAATTAAAATCCATAAAATCGAACCAGCAGCAATTCAACCAAACAACAATTCGATCCAAGCCAGCAGTTTAACCAACAAAAATTAAACCCAGCAGCAATTCAATCCAGCAGCAAATTAATCCAAGTCAGCAAACTAACTCATACCAAAATTAAACTCAAACCAAAAATTAAACCAGCTAACAATTAAATTAAACCCAGCAATAAAACCATCTTCTTCCTCCAGCACCGGCGGCAAAACAGAACCAGTCTCCAATTAAATCAAGCACAAGAAATCGGCAATGGGAGGTGAGGTGCAGAGGTCTTGTGGCTGAGTATTTTTCCGAAAGAAAATGAATTGAAGATGGAACTTGGTGACCAAGGGGGAGAGTGAGGTGCATTGGATTGTTTGACCAATGGTGGGTCAATAGATCCAACGGTGAGGATGAGATGGGATGAAAAAGATTTCGGGGTGGTGTGCAGTCTACTTTACTAGAAATAATATTAAAAAAGTGGAAGATAACGGAGTCTCCGTTATGGCAGGAGGGATCTCGTGCGCTTAACTGGGTAACGTTTGGACTTAATGGTTGCAAAAACGTCGTTAGGGACACACTAAAATAAAAATAATAACGCTAGGAACCCCGGGGTGCCATAAACCAATATAAATCATTAAACAAGTTGTTAAATAATTAATTATTTAATTATGACAAAATATATTAAACTAATCAACTAATGATTTTTTAAGTCGCAATCTTAACTGTTAATACCCACACGAAAAACCAAAAATAATCAACTGGTTCAAAATTAAATAATTATTAATTATTAATTAATTAAGTAAAACTCAAATGATAACATAAATTATTTAAGTTTATATATTTATTTCAACATTAATGATTTAATTATGTTTTGGTCAAACATTAATTATTTAATATTAATTATAAGAATATTTATAATATTTCTAAATTAATTCAAAATATATTTAAATAATTTTGAATGATCCATGCCCATGGTTTTATTCATGCTTTGAAGAAGAAAACTATGAGTGATCCCATGAAAAGTATGAAACTCATTTCTAAAAGATTAAAGAAAATAAGAAAAGTGAATATAAAATTACTAATCTTAAAATGGAGATTATGTTGTTGTAGTTTTTAATTTATTTTTTTCATTATACAGTAAGAAAAAAATAATTTGTTTAAGAAAAAAAAATTAAAAAAATAGAGAGGAAAAAGGAGAGGAAGAGCAATGTTGTAGGAAAGGAAAAGATTTTCCCATCACTAACGAGGGGAAGTTGATTTCCCTCATTTTACCTATTCATTTTCCATGAAAAATAACTTATTTTGAATCCCACACATTTTCCACTTATAAACACTAGAAAATAATTTTTTCACTAACAACAAGGCATTAGTCATAAAAAAATCCCCAAATTCAACGAGGTTAATGAGGTTAGCGTTTGATTTGGAATTAGGTACAAACATGAGTGTTTTTATTACTCCCTCTGTGTACATATATATACCGTTTTGGAACAGGAGCAATCATTTTGGTTTTATTATTCTATTATTTCCGGTTTCAATTTTGCCTCTGGCTTTCATGGAAACTACAATAAACTTGTCACTCTCTTCTCTTCTTCATTTCCTTCACATTGAGCGTGCAGGCATCTGTTTGGGAATTGGGATATTACAATCCATTCTCCGTCCGCCCAAATTTCAGCAAAATAATTTGAATTGAAAATGAGAAATTTTATTATCCTACAATGAACACCCAAATCGACCACTGGCAAAAAATACACTTCTATCATTCAACTAATCACAAGAAAGAACCATATCAATCACAAATGATCATACTTGAGAAAACAACAAAACCACATCCACATCACCATACCATCACTCACTGCCACCAACCACCCATCACCGCCACGATCTACGAACTCAGGCACCAAAATCACATCCACCACCGAACCCAACCACCAAAATCGCATCCATCACGGTCAAACCCACCACTACCACCGAATCACACACATCACTCTCACCCTCTTCAATCGCCGTCGTTGCTGAGGAAAGAAAAGAAAAAAGAAAGAAAGAAAAGAGAATATAGGAAAGTGAGGGTTGCGGCCAAAAAGGAAAAAAGAAGGAAAGAAAAGAGAGAAATGAATGAGACAGAAAAAAGAAAGAAAGAAAAGAGTTTGTAAATAGAGTTAAAAAGAGAGGGCACTTTCGTAATGTTGTTAAAAAAGTGTGTTGGAAAACTCAAAATAACAATTAATTGGAAACAAAAAATCCGTAGGAAAATGTCAATTAATAAGAAACGTAGAGAGTATTATTTTTATAATAATAATAAATAAATAACAGTAGTCAGTGAAGTAGACAGCAACTCCACAGTTGAGGTTGAGGGTGTCTTTGTCGATGATTCTTAGCGATTGAGGACTATATGTAATTATTATAAACTTGAGAGGGCTTATTGTAATTCACCTTGAATTGATTGAATAATTACATTACATTTAAAAGGTCTGAATTGTGCCTACAAACAATCACTATACTATGAACAAACACAATTACATGTGCAAAAGATGCATCGCCACTTGAAAAATGCCTCAAGTTAGGATGAGTAAAAAATTCCTAGCCGCCGACGGAACAATTTCTTTTTTTCCTCTGCTAAAAACCATGAATTTCTGTTGAAGTGGAGCATGAAAAGCAGAATCAAGAGAAAATATACATATATTCCACTTTATGTTCCAGGAATTGAATTACTGCAGTGCTGCTGCCTATCAAAACTGCCAATGAACAAGGTAATTTCACTTAAAATGCCGAAAATGAGAAACAAACTACGACACATAGCAGCATACATAAATCAGTTCAACAAATGACCACATAATCAGAAAAGAAAAAAGAAGCAACTTCGATTACATTCTGTGGAATCGGTTAATTAGTATCAATCTACGCGGGGCTCTTTTATTTTAATAAGATCTCGCAACGAGATCAGCACGACTGTGCTCTGCCAAAATCAACAACAGAGAGATTGAGGACTGCATAATGAATAGAGAGGAATGTAATAGAAACTGGAATTTCAGTGGCCTAGCATTTCATGTGGAATTGGTAGACACTTCAATATAAAAGCTGACCAGAATCAACCTGGAACTACAAAGCCAATTGAACCACATGGGACGTTACAGTTCCATAATTTCTCGCATAAATTTCACGAAACGCAGACACTTAATTAAGAATTAACAGCTAATAGCAAAATAGCTTTTACTACATTAAGTACTACACAAGATCCTTATCAAAACAATGTATTTGAATTGCTGACTACATCATTAGAAAGGAAAAAAGAGAATATGGCCATTTGCTACTCTCTTTTTTTAATCAAATCCCATGTGATGAGACAAATTTCATTTACGTGAACTTTAAATCAACACAATGAAAGTGTGCAACAGTAGGTACCAAGAAGATTTCCATAGAGATGATAGTACCAGAAAATGAAAATCCTTGACACTTGATCATAGTTGGGCAAGTGAAAACTAGATTCATCTACTAGCAAGAAATGTCAAGATGCAAAACAACTTGCAATCAAGTTTTCCACATTAATCAAACCAATTAAAGCATGAAAGGAAGTAGCCTGTGAAAACAAAGCAATCATGAATCAAAGCAATTATATAGAACCAAAAGAGGAATAAAAGTTGTTGATTCCATAATTATTAGGACCCTTGAGAACTGAGCCATATTTTCACAACACGTAATCTGACCTAGAGAGAAATGCTTTCGACAATATATAGAAAAAATCATATGTGCAGCAAACGACGGAATGTTGAGCTGGTGGAAAGTATATGACAATATTCTCATCAATAAAACATGAGTAAGCAATCACATGCATTTTCTAGAACAATCACAAATTCTATGGGTGAAAAGGAGAACGATTGCCGACTGCCGATTGCCTAAACACCAGATCACATGAAACTTAACAAAGAAAATGATAACCATATTTTAAGCCAGAATAAAACAGAAAGGAGATCTCAGTATTACCTGATCAAGAAGAGAAATCAAACCAGGTCTTTCAAGATTCCCCAAGTTATATCAAGGGTTGAACAAACTTGAACCACCCATATTCAAAGCAATTAGCAGTAGCATGCTTGTAATCACTGCAAACCAGAGCAAGACTGATCCTGCAATTACATGGTTTTAAAACAGTGCACATTGTGAGTACAAGTTAGCCAATGCTGGACAGTAATTTAATAGGTAACACTTGCAACACAATAATAGAGCCTACCTCCAGAAGCATCAGAACTGTTATTGGGATCTGAGGATGTTGATTCAGCATTAAGACTACGTGACCTTGATATTGTAGACCTTTTACTTACAGCATCATCCAAAAGTTTATTGTTTCCAGTCTCAGATGCCACTATCCCTTGAAATTCCTCACTCACAATCAAAGCTGCCAGAACATCCATGAATGACTCCTTGTCTGTTTTAATTGAGGAATCCCTTACACCACTAAACTCAAAAGCAGTACTTGATTCATTAGAATCATACAGCTCATCATCTGAAGCGTCAGTATCAATTGGCTCCAGCTCATCCTTTTCATCGTCTTCATCCTCAACATATCTTTTATATGTCAGTCGAAGTAAAATCTCACCAAAAGACCCCTTTCTGAAAAATCCCCAACTACCTTGCAAAACCACAATCCTATCTGTTGGCACAGTGTCTTGCAGCGATCCTAGATCGATCTGCAAATAGAATTGAATTTAGTTATTTAAACAAATAGACAAGCCCTAAATGCACAGTGGAAAAGAAAAGGATAACCCTGAAACTTCTGATTTTGCATAATGGTACATGAATGCAGGCAAGTTTAGCCTTGGGGTCAATCAGCCAGACAGCCAAGTTTAAAGACCTGAAGACCGAGTGAGGAGCAAGTCAAAGAGATAAAAGACAGTAACACCAATCATAATCGAATAGGCAGCGGGAGTATTATACTTTCAAGAGGCAAACAGCAATGACCAGAAACGTACTTAAATTTTCAAAAAGAGGAATGCTAGCACTTGTCAGTTGTCACTCTAACATTTTTTCCGTGGTCACTCAATTAAACATACACCTAATTTCAAACAAAACATGAGGAAAGCCTCCTTGCTGCCAATTTCCATTATTACTATACATTTCAGGGGGAAAGTCCCTGACTTTACTTCCATTGTCCAACACAAGAAAATTTGAATTTTTTTCATTTCTTCAATTTTGTAAAACAGTATATATCCACTCTCCTGAATTTTCAGAGATGCCTGATCAAATGAAATTCTGATTCTAAAATGCTTTTATTGGTTGAAAATTATTAGTATTTTAAATCAAGCTATTTTGGTCTTTAAACTGAACCAGCTGAGCAGATCAATGAAAGATTCAATTCATATCCAGTTACCAGTTAAAACAAAAGAAAGTTCACGTCAACTGAAACTGTAAAAAAGAAAGAAAAGAATAGCAATACTTTTTCTTTTAAAAAAAAACGAAATTATGGTGGTGACTTGCAAATCTCTTTTTAAAAATATTGATCCCAGTAAGATGATACTAGAAAAAATTAAAAAATAAAGCCTTGAACTTTGTGTTTGGGACTGTTTTTACAACTAGGTATTCTATCTTCACTTTTTTGGTAAAGAGACCTCTCCTCCTGAGTTCATTTTAGGAAAAATAAAAGGGCAAAGGGTAATCCATAATACATTGCAAAAACTACTATTATCACCCTTGTAACCACAATCACCACTGACCACCACAATTCCACAGCCGCTATTCCAATCATCTTTCTTATCACTGTCACAACCAGTATTTCCATCAGCCAAGATATTATGGCCCTTAGTTAAAGGATCTCCTAATGGGTCTGTGGACAGTGGATTCAGGTGGGCAAAGGGAATGCTAGGGTGTTTCTTTTCATTCCTTTTACCCATGGCTGCAAATTTACGAGTTCATTAGTAGAACCAGAAGATCTATTGGACTGTTTAAGGTATTCAATCAACTAGTGGGAATTTTCTCGTGTTATACTTCTTCCTGCTTGTATATATACAGCAGCTAGGCAGAACAGCCACCACTTACAAGAAAGCAAAGTGGAGGCATTACCTCCTACAATCTAGAAATCCCATGCAACCCCTACATTGTTCAGTTGATCAAAGTATAGGGGTAGTTAGGCAGTATTAGCAAGCATGACGTGCCGGACTGACCCAACACATCTAGAAACAAACTAAGAAAAAACAAATAGAAAAAAATTAAGGGATTTGTTGAACATTGTTGATCAAGGTTAAAGTGTTGGCAGGTGGTGTGCTAACACAAGTATTGCCACTATGAACTCTGAAATGTTTCTTCAGTACCATCACTATTAGTACCACGATTATCATGATTCATTAGTGAAAAAACATGATGTTTAATAACTAGTAAACATGCTTTCGACAATTGATGCTACAAAACAACTTTTTCTTTTCATATTGACAGGGATTTGATCTCATAACTGATCTCTTACCACCAACCCAACCCAAATTGCTTACATAGCATCTTACTGCAAAAGTTTATAATGATCAAATGCCAAACTTATAAGCTAAATTTGTTTGTTGCAGGATCTGCATAGAGATTCAAATATATATATAGAATATCAATGCCTCTAGATATATATTACAGAATAAATAAATAGTGGTATACTACAGCCTAGTTTTCAACCAATTGAACAGTAGCATACAGCATAAACATAAAAAACCTCAAAATAATAGGTTGCCATCCATAAGAACATTTACTAAAGAGAGGAAGAGGCCGTGACTTAACTACAAAAGCTAAAGCCAATATAGATTTCAAGTTACATCATTAAACAAGATTGTTTCAATATATTAGCCTAATCTTTCGAAGTTTAACAAATTTCTAGAGGTTCTGTATTCTACAAAATGAAATCAAAAGAATAGAATAAAGCAATCTCAATTTATACATTAGTTTCATGAAAACAAAGCCTCCATACAGGTAGTTATGGTTGAAAAAACTGGCATACTAAATCTAACTTCTAAGCAGTTTTTCTTTGGCTACCATTTATACTATAAGAGTAACCATTTACGCATGCTTTGGAAGAAAAAAAAATCAAGATGCTCTGGATGTCGACGATTCAAACCAAATAGCTATACCTAGTGAAAATACCAAGTTTCAACGCAAAGGTTCACTTATATAATTTCTGGGTCCATGTTCTAGGAATAAAATAATTACCTCTCCTGTACCGATGGTCAAATCTGCAAATCCAAGAGAGTCTTTCACTTGGACATATAATTTTTGTTTCCTAGGATTTGTAACAAGCATATGAAAGTCCTGCAAGAGTCAGGAAGTATCACAATTTAAGGTTAAAAATACAACCACCTTATACATTTCGGTATAAAAAATCACAAGAGAAAGTTACTTTAGCATCATAATCAGAAGTTAGTAAAGCATCACCTGATTCCAAATTGGCTCACCAGGAGGTCCAATCACAGTTGTTTGGCTGTTCTTTTTGCTACGTATAGTCTGATCACCCAAGCTTAGAACAACATAAGGATCTGTTTTACCTGAAGAAAAAAACACAGAAAATAAGCAAATGGTTAAGAAACATGTAAACCAGATCAAAAAATAAACACAACATGTAAAACATGACATCTATTAGGGTTAAGAAACAATGTCTTGAGCCATACGGAAAAACATGTGTTGTAAGATGGACATTGTAGAATGACAGAAAATTATGGCAAGAGGATGCACTATAGTAAGTAACTTGTTAGTTAATTCATCAACAGATATGTTTCTGGGTATGACAGCTAGCTGCAGCAACTTGAAGTGAGTAAAACAGGATGCTCATTCTTCATTCAGAAAATAGACAGCTTATTCAATTCCTCAAATAGGTGTCAAGCAATTACGCAGAGATGAGTTTCATAACATGGTTCTCATTGTCGGGAACACAACTACTTTGACAACTAGTAGTCATAGTTTACAAAACTAATGGAAACTTAAATTACACTTAAAAGGACATGTATCCTTTTAAGTCAATAATCTAAAACCCATTCAAAATTGACTATATAACATCGGCTGTTTAGGACAACAAAAATTTGAAAATAAGTTTTTCTTTTCTATGTCGTACTTTTGCAGGAAGATAAAAATAATAATAACAATAAGATTTTACCATAGAACATATAGGAAAGTTTCCTAGCATCTACAAGAGTAACTGATAGTTCTCCAACGAAATCCTTGTTTCCTTCTTGCAATTCTCCTGATTTGACATCATTTGCAACAGGGCCAACTGCTTCTCCTTTTTGGAAATCCAAAACAATCTTCTTTGGACGAACAAATAGTCGAGGCAGATCCTCAGTTAGAAGTTTTTTCAAAAACCTAATAAAATGCAGTGTACATTTGGTTAGAAGAGGAGACAAAGTCCAAACGCAATGTCTGCCTACAATGAACAGAAAATGATAGCAAAACACCAATTCAGTGCTCCACATTAGGAAACATCACTGCAAATTGATGCCAGCACGCACTTGAAGATTTCTAGAAGTTGTCATGAAATAATGTCAAGACCATAATATGGGAACTAAATTAATATCCATATGAATCCAAAAGTAAATTAACTTAATAGAAAGTTAGCATCACTGCAACTTCACACCAGTACATCGTAAGAGTATATTGTCATGAAATATTGTCCAAAGACCAGAATATATATGGGAACTAAATTAAAATGCATATGGTTCCAAAAGGAGCTTGTCCTCTATAACGATGAATAAATGAAGCCGTTTCTACTTGAAGCCAGTTAGAAATAATATTCTACTTAAAAAATACAACAAGGTTAATAATTTGTTGGAGAAAATAATATATACTTACAAAGAGAGAACAGGGATTGCTGGTGTCGCCCAACACATGCACCAAACAGGAGAAAAGAAAAGGTACAAATTAGGATTTCCAACATCAAAGACGGTGCTAAATTATGATTACAATGTAAACAAATAGGTATGCAATAAATTATAGCAGAACATGCTATCCACACTTTTACAAGTCTAATATATCAATGTGGTACTATGGTAGTGAATTGAATATAACATTATTTGAGAACCCAACTCGATTGGTATCCTAAAGCAAGCAGGACACAGTAAACATCATTGATAGACTGGTTTCAAGAAGAGTAGTGCCAAATCATCGCCCGTTCAATTTTTCCTTCAATCAACTTTAGCAGAAATTGTATTAGAGTGAGAAAACGTTCAGCAGGCCAGTACTGATTCATAATTATCCAATCCCGTGGCACGCCCATTATCTAAGATGGGGTAGGCCACACATGTGAGCACAGCATGGACCAACAATCTTACTTTACTCTCAGAAATGAAGGAAGTGGAAAAGGAAAGCAGAGCATAATTCCATAATAGGTCAGGACAAAAATGCGGAGAGTTGGTAAGGACTAGATTTATAGTCGGTCCCTAGGCTTGCCCTAGTTTCAGTATGCACAACATAACTCCTTAATAGGCCATCAAAACTTTCACATTGGTACCATTAACAATGAGTAAGGTTCATTTTAACCCAACCTGACTATCATGATTCCAGAGCAACTGCATGTTTATGTACACCTTACTGTAAGTAATTAAGTCATAAAGATCTATACATCACTATTCCCGTTAACCGCCAAAAGTTGAAAAGGAGGTGGCTATAAAACAATCATTTAATAAACAAACAATTGAAGTTTTATAGATCATGATGACTCTATCCAAGGTTGAAAACAACATTTGCATATGGTATATATGTCCATGGATAAACCAATGGAAAAAGGCATCCAATCTCAGGAAACATAAATGTACACGTAATCATATCCACTTCGCAACAAATATGTAGTAAACATCTAATTTGTAGAGGTAATAAGTCCTTAGGCAGATATAAAGCGTACCCATTAAATTGAATAAGCGGAAAGGTGACAATTCAAACTTGATCTTTGGAAGTGAAACAAAAGCCCATGACACAGCTCCCACCCAAGGCTCTGTTGGTATCAACCTCAACTTCACCCAAAGTTCACCATCAATGTCAAAATCTCGAACATTAACAGGCACAACAATAGGGATAATACCGAATTTGAGTGAGAGCATTAGCAGCATGCGAGCACCCCCAGTATACCGAAGGCCTATTTGGTACCTAATCATGTAAAAGAAAGCATAAATGAGATATTTATTTTGCAGGCACGACTGACGTGTTCTAAAAGGCGAAAATGTAAGAAAGTATTACTGTAAATCATTGACACGGCGTGAGGTTTTGCGCTCAACATTTCTGACAGACAAGGCTTCATCCCCTAAAGAGAATTGCTTAATCACAACTCTCTCCACATAATCAGGCTTCTTGAGATTATCAATGACGGGCTGCAGCAACCCAATGAGCCAATTCTCAATCCCACCCCTGTAAACCTTCCACAACTTGCCCAACACCATATTAACCCACTCCACCGATTCCTTTCTCTGCAAGTCCTGCTCCAGGAAGAGGGAAAAGCTGGTGGGAACTTGCGGCCAAGCCCCTCGCTGCTGCCCAACTTCCTTGATCTTTCCCTTCTTCCTGGAAGTCCATACTTTATCAAAAGCAACACCCACGAAGAAGAAGAACACGAAAAGACCCACAATGTTTCGGTTGATAGGGGGCGAAGGGAGAGGATGAATGGCTCCCAGTTGGGTTCTTAACTTGTCCACAATAGGGTCTTCCAATTCACCATGGAAGCCAGTGAAGCTGGAGGAGGAGGAGGAAGGGGGAGAAGACTCCTCCGCAATGGCCTCCAATTCATTAGAAATACGTCTTAAGATAAGGTTCTTGGTAGTGGTTCTCGCTAAATCTACACTAGGATTCGGATTCTTGGCACATGAACTGAAGCCAAAGAAAAAATTGGCTTTTTTCCTCCTCCTTTTGGAGAAAGGGATTGATATAGTAATGAAATTGATATTGGTATTAGCCTTACAAGGGCAAGAGAAGAATTGGGGGAGTAAGCGGTGAGACGAATAGAGAGGGGAGGAAGTAGTAGAGTGCCAAGTCATTTAAGATTCTAAGAAATAAACAAACAAGGGTGATGACCCAGATGCTAAAAGGACATGAAAGCAGGAATCTTTAGCTGCAAACATGAAATAAATGAAGAGAAATGCAGAACCCAAATTCAAATCGTTAACCTGAAGAGATTGGGATTGGGAAATTGGAGAGGTGAAGAGATGAAGAGCGTGAAAGTAGTGGTGGTGGCAGCTGAAAAGTCCATGGAAGTCTTTTTTATTGGTCACTTTTTGTTTGTGTGATGCAGGGGAATTTTGAGGGAGAAATGAGGAAAAGAGATATATATTGCGTTTGCGATGCGCGTGGGTCTTGTTGTTCCTCTAGTAGCAAGTTTAGCTCCTTGGGACTTTAAGCCAACATGGTCGGAGTTGCTCCGACTCTGTTTTGGTCAAAATCAAATCGCGTCAAAAAAAGTCTACCAAAGAAAGACGCATGTGTATCACACATTAAAATGAAATTCAAACAACGAAATTATAAATGCTTCTATATATTTTGAAATGTTATTAAAAAGTTTTCTCGGGTATAAATGCAGATCTGGTCTGATGTTAGAACCAAATGAATTCGGTCCGATTATGATAATACGGTAAAAAACTCTAAATAGAATATTAGAATTGTATAACATCATATTAAATTTGAAATAAATTTTGTTTAGCAATTCTTAAAAAAAACAAAAAATCTTTTTTATTTATTTTTATATATTATATATATAAGCGAAGGCTCTAAAAAAATAATGCTCTCCTATTATGTCATGTGAATGCTATAAAAGATGCTTATTTTGTCACGTGTGTAAATAATAATGCCAAAAATTATGAAATAAAATATTGCATAATTTTGTATTTTCCGAGAAAGATACATTGTATAATAAAATTTATGTTTTCAAAAAAGAATTTTAACAGTTATAATCTTAGAAGTTAGAGTCTACTAAGATACATTATATAATAAAATTTATATTTTTAAAAAAGAATTTTAATAATAATAAAATTTAAATTTTCAAAAAAGAATTTTGATAATAATAAAATTTATATTTCAAAAAAGAATTTTAATAGTTATAATCTTAGAAGTTAAAGCCCACCAAGTTGTGCCACGTGGATAATTCATGTGATGACATGTTGATTAAGTGTTATTTTCTCATAGTTTTGCTATCTAATTACTTGTAATTTGGGCAGTTAATCTATTGATATTTATGATTTCTCCATACTTATGCAGTTTTACTTGGGGGAGCAAACAACCAAAGGAATCAATGAAGTCGAAGGCAAATTTGAATTGAAGACTGTCTTGGTCGCGGTCTTGGCCAAGACAGCTGCGATAGAGTCCTACTTGGGCTTGGAGACTTGACGATGTGAGCTGGCAGTGAAGGATGGTAGATCAAGGAGGAAGCTGAGCGAAAGAGAGATTGTAGGGATTCGGGAATGAATCTCTTTTTGAACATTTAGTTTTAAACAAACATTTTGTGAATCTTTTTATCTTATCTTGTAGTATTTTTTAATTTCGAAAGAGTTAGAATTAGAGGGGCAGTCAGCTGATTAAAAGTGGTTAGAAGACCTTTTGGCAGAGGTCTGTCTTCTCTTTTCTGCTCTCTCTCATTCTGTACCAAACAATTCTACTCCGTAATTTTTAAGTCCAGTTTTGGATATTACGGATTTATTTTCCATTAATGCAATTAAGTATTTTCCAATTAATTCTATGAGTATGTCCGGCTAGGCATCCATTCTTGGTAAGGGCTTTTGAGCTAGAGTTTCTTATGCTTCGTGAGATCTAAACAGTCTTAATAATCTCTACCTTTGTAATTGTTTATTTGCTGAATTAACAAATCGCTTTCTTGTTAAAGTTTAGAACTAACCATTCTTAGATTTAGCTTGTGAGTTGCAGTCAACCTTGAAGGGCACGAGCGAAATCAGATAGGTGGAGTAGACAACTAGTCCCGTGGAGATTAGTGAAAATAAGCAATATAATTCAGACCCAATTGACAACCGAGGGCCTTAAATGCGAGGTAAACTTGAATTAGGTACTGTCAAGACAACAGCCAATAGAGTAAATCATTTATCCAGCAAGGTGCTCTTTGGTTAGGATTATCAGGAAAGGGAGCACCCGCCAAGTAATTAGAAAAGGAAGGAAGTAGGAATGTATAAGAGTCCTTGCATTCTATAGCAGTGCTATAAAGTTAGAGATCAAAATCATTGAATCAATGATCGAAGTGTAGGAAACGAAGCTCGCAAAGTGCCCTTACTAGGAATCATTACCATTTGTTTTTCAGAAATCATCATTTTATCTAGGCCAAGCCAGTGGCCTAGCTCATTTAAAACTGTTTATTTGTCATTCTTTTATTTTAAGTTTCAGGAATCAAGCCAACAACAATCAGTGACGGGAAGTCAATCAAGAGTTACGCACCAAGAAAATCCTTGTGGACGATCCTCTTACCACCATCTACAAGCCTTTTTGTGGTTGTGATAAGTTGTATTTCATCCTTTATTCTTTCATATTTACACAACTATTTTTGACGCTATCGACAAGCGATCAAATTTTGGCGCCGTTGCCAGTGATTGCTAACGGTATTTTGTAGTTTTTGTTTTTGTTTTTGTTTTCGCAATTAATGACTAAGTTCTCAAATACATCATTACTTCCATACAATCCAGAGCTTACAAGGACCGAGACTCAGATCAGGAAGAGAACAAAGAGAACGAATTAGTAGGTACTGGTTCGCAGATAAATTCTAGTCCGGACAATGAGCTTGGCCAAGCCGCAAGCTAAGAAGAAGAACAGGTTCCAATTATGGCAGAAAATCAACCAAAACGGACTATGAGGGAGCTGAATAGAGCAACCGAACGAGAGATTTATTCCTGTATTCAGTTACCCCCCATTCCAAATGATTGGTCTATAAAGACCAATATGATATCCAACCTCAGTAAATTCCACGGTCATTCAAACGAGAATCCACATACTCATCTAAGGAATTTGCATGTTCAATGTGACATCTTCAAACCAACCGCCATCCCTATTGAGAAAGCCAAACTAAAGGCATTTCTATGGTCCCTTGAGGGTTCAGCTTAGAAATAGTTTTATAGCTTACCTCATAACACCATTACAACATGGGCCGAGATGTCTTCAACCTTCCTCAACAAATATTGGAATGCAACTAAAATAGGGGCAGCGAGGAAGAATTTGGTTTCTATCCAACAAAGGAGCAATGAAAGCTTTAGTGAGCATCACCAAAGGTTTCGTGATTTGCAGAAAATTTGTCTGACGCATGGAGTGACAGACCAAACCATGATCCAATACTTTTATGATGGGATGTGCTAGAAAGACAAGGATATAGTAGATGTCTGATGGGTGCCAAATCCATCAAAGATAAATTAATAAGTTTAACTTATCAATACCAACAAAGGATTGCAAATAATGGTAAGATGATCGATCCACAGAGAATGGTTAGACTCAACACAAGATAAAAGACCAGATTTAAACACTTCTACAAATGGGGGGTTTTATTTAAACTAAGAAAATAAAGTAGATAATTGTCTTGACCAAGAACGAAAGTATCCTTGATCAAGACACAGAATCAGAAAACTGTCTTGGCCAAGGACGAAAGTATCCTTAGTCAAGACACGATTCCAGCAAATAGAAACAAACATAAAAATAAAAGGGGTTCCTAGTAAAGGTGCAAGCAAAGTTATGATTCATAAGTATTCGATCATTGATTCACACATATTACTTTCTAGTTTACAGAACTGCTATAGAATCAAGATACCACTTGACTCCTATCTTTCCTCCTGTATCAACATCACCCTAGGGCCAAATGCGCATAGGTGTATAGTGATGCCTTGCCAATCTGACCGTCAAGGATTTACTAAATTGTTAGATAATCAATTAGGGGAAAACAATTCTAAGCTTATCCCCGGGCGTCAATCGGGGCGTCGTGTTAAATACTATTCTCTCCTACCGTTTTACGGACTCCCGCTAGCGCATATGTGTCTACTTTGATCCCCTTGGCCAAAAATCCATAGCCAAAAGCTCAATTTTAAAGGGAATGACTATTTCCATCAAATAACCTGGTTGATCAAACGCATGGCTCCCAATGAAAGAATAAGTTCAGAGAATAAATATATGCAAACATAGAAATTAGGAAGAGCAATTTAGATCTCACAAATAACTTAGAATCACAACCTAACTGCCTTTACCAGGAACAAGAAAGATTAGTTAAAGAATAGATAAGAAAAATAGAGAAAATAGCACCACTGAATAGATATATAACACTCAAGCTAAAAACCAAAGAAAAAAGGAGAAGAAAGGTTGTTGCCGTCCTCCTTGGCCACCCCCTCTCAATGGAGCCAAGCGGCTCTATTTATACTAAGCACAAGGTGCACTGATGTGTTGTCGAAACACTAAAAAATAAATACAACTTCTCACATGCTACAAAAAAGATTGAACACAGTGGCAAGAGGTTCGATCCATAGAGATTGGTGAAAACTTAAACTAGACAAGGCCAGATTATAAAATAAAACAAAAAAAGAAACAAAATAGGGATTAAAGGAAGACGTCTTGCCCTAAGTCGAGTGTGAACAACGCTTGATGAAGTAAGGTATGCTAGGAGTCCACCTAACACCGCCAATCAACAAGTGAGGTTCGCTAGGATAAGGTACGCCAAGAGTCCACTTGACACCACCACTTAGGGTTAGAATCGAGTCCATGATCCTAGGGTTTTGTTCGAGTCCACGAACACAAGAGCACGGCTTTCACAAGACAAAGTCTTAACGCAATTTTTCTGGAAAAATCAATTCTGAATTTTATTGAGCACAATCGGCTCCTTAAATAGGCAAACGCCTAAGTACAAGTCTTATTTTAACTATAAGTTCTAAATACTTGTAGGAATAGAAGTTCTAACTAAGAAATAACTCAAATAAGCTAAACAATTAATTAATAAATAATTAAATAACATTCCAGAAGCTTCAAGACAACTTCACACAACAGGGCTTCAATATGGGCTGCAATATCCAAGTCGACTAGTCCATTACGTTCACACTGCACACCAAAATGTCGACTTGGGCCATCTCTCAAACGGCTCGTCCAAATGAGCTGAAACCTATCCCAATCGAAAGATAACATCCAAAACCTCGAGTGGGGGGCCGACTTGCACCCTGGTCCGGGTCTCACAGCTCCAAAACGACTCGGTCGAAGTTCCCAGACGCTTCCGAGAGTCCTATTCCGAGTAGGTTGTTGTCTGCAAAAATGTCTCCCTTGACCAACTTGCAATTGGCTTGTGTGTTTGGCTCCAAATTTGGACAGAAATAAGATAACATCCTGAAGTTCATAAAACACACTTGAGCTCACATATTTGAACTCGTAATGACTGGATTGTCTTGGTTGCAAGTGCAGGTCGCGTCTGCGCAAAGGACTTTTGCATGCGCAATAGTAACAATGGACCATCTTGCGTTCTACTTGTCCAAATGCCTTAAAACTTGGACACGGTCCTCCTAAGACATCAATAAGTCTTGTATTTATGCTGGATAGCTGAATGGAGTCTCTCTTCCATAGGTTGGCTTTGCAGAACCTTCCTAGCATATGTGCACGTGCACTAGGGTTTATGTGCATGCGAGGAATCGCATCATTAAGCGAGCTAACCAAGAGAGATAGATGCTAACAAAATGATTAATGAAAATAGGAGCAAGACAAATGAGAGACAGTCGAGGGAAGACAAAATAGTTAATGAAAATAGGAATCGAGGGCAAGACAAAATAGTTAATAAAAATAGGAATAATATTAAAGATAGGAAGACAGAATAATAAATAAAGGTGTAAAATCAGAAGAGATAGAGATTCTTAGCAAAGGATTTTCTCAGGTTGCACCGAGGCCTTGTCAATCATCGGCACAGAAATATTCTACTCTAGTTCATAGACGTGCTATAGGGGCCAGGTACGCTTAGGCCCCCTACTTTCCTTCGTATGAGAAG
>NBIL01018094.1:0-14064 GCA_002752925.1 Viola pubescens var. scabriuscula
TCATTCTGTCTCTAGGTCTAGTGATTCATGTTAGTAAAAAGTATAAATAGTAAAGTTAATTAAAGAAATAAATATAAATAGTGCCAACTTTTGAACTTAGGATTTAATTACCAATTTGTGCATTTGAAGGGATGAGTTTATTAAAGGCATGTTTGTGCAACCATGCATAAACACTTTAATTCCCCCCTTTCCCATGAATTTGGTGAATATAATTGCGATATTTGACCTCCGTCTGTTTGCCTTTGATGATGTATTGAAGTTGGATTGCCAAGAGCAATTTTTCAAGGAGCAACTGAAAGTTATCTATGAAGGAAGAGAAGCAAAAGAAGAGGACTTTGAGAAACTGCAACAAGAGGAGCGTGAGAAGGTGAAGCACGAGGAGAGTAAAAGCAGGTATTTGATTGCGCATTATAGTACTATTTGTTGAAAATAAATAACTGTAAGCTGATTCAAGTTGGATTGACTTCGTTTCATGTTAAATTTCCCCCTCACGTGGCGTCCTTTTTGGCTGTAGGATGGAAGTTGAAAATTTTATAGTGCTTCAAGAGAAAGAGATGGAGAACTTTGTGTCTGAGAGGGACAACATGATAAAAACACATACTGAGAGAAAGGCTGCCATGAAGAAGAGGCATTGGGAGGAAGAAGTCGAACTGGAGAAGGATCTTAATGCTGAACTAACCTTGCTTATGCAGAAGTACGCGCCACATCATTCGGAAGGCACTGCCAATGTTTGATAACTGATGGTGTTGCGGGTTAAGTAGGAGAAAGAGTAACTGCCATACAAAACAAAGGAGTATCATTACAACCTTAACAACAAATTACTAAGAAACTTGAGACTTTTGATATTTTGTCGTGTCGTGGTTGATATCATGACGAGCTAAGTAAGTAAGGTTTAGTTAATGTTGATTTGGTAGGACTCGGTTGCACCACAAATTAGTTGAACGTGGAAATGAACTTGATGTGGGGATTTTGTGACTTAAGGTTTTAAGGCTCTTATTTTCCTACTAGCCTCACTCTGCACTTGCATTAGGTTATGCGACACACACTGCATACATACATTGTTAAATTTTCACTTCCATTAAGTGCAATCGTCTCTGAAAGTCAAAGACAACCCAATTTATTTCAAGAAATTTAAACTTCACTCAGAAGTGCCATGTTTGGCACCTGTTGTGCTTTAACTTGATCTTGCATTTTGTTCGAGTGTAGTGGTATTTTGAAGTTCATTTTAGTAGCTTGGTAACTTCTTTGTGCCGTGGAGGGAAAACGACTTGGATACAACAATCAACCACTGGATTTTGTCTACTTAACCAAGCATGAGTACTTTTATATACCAGTGCTTGTTTCTTTTGGATAAAAAATTAATTGTGCGAAAGATGGTTCTGATTTTCTCTATATATTAAACTCAGGCCCGAAAGTTGTGGTATAAGACAGAATAATATAACAAACAAAAAGATTAGAAAAAGGAATTACAAATTTTAAAGTACGAGCTACAGAACCTTGGAGAACTCATAAAATGCCAAGAAACAAAGGTTTAAGTTATCAACTCATAATCATTTTTTAACAAAACTGATGGATGGAAGAAAAAAAACTATCAAATAAGGTCCAAGAATTTCTTACTATTAATTAGTGAGAAAAAACAGAGGATTAGCCTCTACAACCAACCTTTATGAAACAAAATTCTATCGTAAATATGGAAAGTTTAAAAAAAAGGGAGGGAGACTACTAACTAAATTCTACAGTTACGTCCTGTAAAATACTTCCAAAAAGTGCACCAAAAAGAATCAGTTTATTTGGTTTTCTTCTCTTCTTCACTGGCAGCAGCTATCGCAGCTGCTGGTGCATTAGAGGCTGGATCATCCTCTCCGCCAAAACCAAATTCATTCACTCGTGTCCTGTCTACCGGATAAACCCACCTCTGGTATAGATATATCAGAAAGATGATATCTGCAAGCCATGAAAATGTGACAACCACAAGATGAGAAGCATGACCCATCCAAGCATATCATTAACAGTGTAGCATTACGAAAATAGATAATAGATTAGGGCACATTTTTATTCTGATCGATGTGTTTTCATTCTACCATCGTAACAGACAACATGAAGTGGCACAGGAATTCAGCCTGCGTGTGTTTTTGGTCGACAAGTAGTGCAGATGGGTTTGGTTTGACTAAGCAGAATCAAACAGGAAGCATAATATGAAGCATTAAAATTATCACAAGAAATGTAAATGAAGCATCTTACCGTCACGGAAGACAGAAAGCCGGTGTAGAGTTGGCATTTTGATGACGAAAGCAAACAGGTCATCGATGATGGTATTAAGGAACTTGTAAGTCATCTGCCTCCAGGGTAGATGAGCCACAGACTTCAGCTTATAATTTATAAACAATTGAGGGCACATCATGATGAAACCTGCAATAGCAAAACAAGGAAGACAGAAGACATGTAAGTGACACTTTTGATGAGGTTTCAAACAACATTATTAACATAGCAAGACACGAGGAATTGGTGGTTTACCAAACATGTATACGCAAGTCGTGAATGAAGAAAGAATCCACGAATACCAGCTCCTGTGGCGCTCATACTTGAGCGAGTAAATAGAAGAGCATACGACAAGGAAGAAGAGTAGATAGGATAGATACTTCATTGCAAGGTCGTCATATTCCTTTGTCTTATTCCCTGCATACGACTCCCTATCACGGAACCTCAACATTGGTATTCTTCCACTTCTATCAATCTGGAGACAGGAGAGAACTATAAGACATTTGCTAACTCATCATCACGAAGACTAAGCCATTACTAATACAAGTAGTTCCGTACAGATATAGAGGCAAGTTGACACAGTTCACAAATCACAGATGAGCTGAGAGAATGGACTCTTATAATACACTATAAATGCACATGAGCAGAGATAAAAGACGGGCCTGCGTTAAATTTCCAACACAAGATTTCCGGTATGCTATAATAAAAAAATTCAAAGACTGTAAGTGTAAGCCATTTTTTAATTCAACAATCATCTTTGGGTAATGCACAAATTCTACAAAATTTCCATACTAACTGATGTGGCAAAATTTGAATGTTCTTTGATTCACATTAAGGCTCCACCACAAAAAGTTCACCATTCAGATTTTTCCACATCAGTTAGTATAGAAATTTTGTAGGATTTATTAATATGTGAAGCATTTTCCATGATCACCACATTGCAAAACAAGCTCGGGTTGCCGATAATGCACTCAATTCAGCAATTCAATTTTCCCTACAAACATGCGATATATGTGCATAAAAGACATGAAAGGAACAAAAGAAACTGAAGCAACCACAAAAAAAGACATTCAGTGGAATAAGTAAGCTTCTGAACAATAGTTCACTATACTGTCTAAGAACCAAAAGAACTTCCCAGAAGACTTGGTTTGTGTAGAGCAACTTTTTAGCAATTTGTATGTTGTCCCAATCTACTGACTACTGAGCATCAACTATTTTTTTTAGTTCAAAACCTATGCTTAGAAAAGGAAGATCACCACATTCTCTTGCCATCTGTTAACTATAATAAGATGATATATCTTAGACGCAGTCATATGGGAGAGCTAAATCTCAAACTCCTAATATTCATACCTCAATGTGCATGGCTTTGCCGATTTTCCAGAACTCAATACAGCAACCAACCCCGGAACTTGCAAGTATCATCCATGAAGTGTCATTATCAAGTAGGTAAAGAAAAATAATGAGCTGACATATAAAGTTCACAACAACGGACTTGGCGGACAGTCCTTCCATGGACTTGTTTTTGTTCCAAAATTGGATATCTGCGGACAGAGAAGGAAAAATGAAAAGTTTAAGACATGATACATACAGCAGAAAGTATTACCCCAAAGCAGGCAATTAAATAAATAGAGGAATTGTATCGCACCATTCTTGAATGCCAAGAAGTCAAACACCGAATGAAGTAACGAGACAAACATAGTGATCCCCAGCAGGTAAGGATTACCTTCCAAAAACACCCTCTGCAAAACAATTACCAAATCAACATTCAAAAGCATAGACTACATCTGAGAAAATTAAATTAAAAGTCTGATCAATGAGATTTTAGTCCAATAGCAATTTCTTCCTCATGCCCTTGAGATGATTGAAACACACTATAAAATGGCAATGGCATACACATATATTTGACAGGAACTAAACATCTTTCTTTCCAAGGAAAAAAAGCTGTCCCCTTTAAATAGTTCTGCATTTTCATCTTTATTTCAAAATTAATCCTTGAAAGATCATTAGCGTTAAGATAGAAAACATGGACCTTATTTGGTTTGTTCTCAAAACGTAAAACAGAAGCTGGAAAAGTAGCAGTAAGTATTCTATTTTTTGGGGGCGTCTGTAAGTATTCTAGAGAAAGGGTGGAAGACAGTTTTATTTTTTAAATAGTACACATAATACTTGCAGCATTCCTGTCCAAAATATTTTATAGAAAGCTGAAAAAATCTCCCAAAAATTTAAACTCCCCTAACTTCTCTCAAGTGTCATCACTTGGTCATAAGCATCAATAACCTATGGATAAAGTAAATTTGCTAGACGATAAAAGATAAAAACCAGTTAGTTGAATTTCAGCAATTCCATATCACAATCAAGCAAATCAAATTAAAAGTACAAAAATATCATAACTAAATCAGGAACAACTGTACAGCCTTGTGTTATCATTTGAACATAGACAAGTGATACCTTCAGTTCGTCAGCCTCGCCCTCAAGCATGCTTCCATAACTGCGATGGATCTGGAATGACTGATCAATCTGAAGGAATAGCTGCCACTTTGTCATGCTTATAGGGCCCACCTCGAGATTAAGTGGCACTTCTTCCACAGTCTCATTCATTGGAATCAATTTTTCTCTGAGTAGCCAAAACTCATTGAAGAATATGGTGGGGAAGTAATTTCCTGTTTTAGGTTCAATAGTCAAGTCTGTAAATCTGAAGTCAAGGAGCTAAAAGCTAGTAGTGACCTAATAATTCCAACAATGGCTCGTGTACACCAGGCTTAGAAGGCATCAATAACATCTTAAGTCACTATGTCAGCAATGTCATGCTTGTGCCCTGGTGCTACAACAGCATATCTTTAAATCTCAGACATAGCTAATAATTTCATCCGCATCTAGTGTTAAAGCACATTATGCGGGTATACAAGGGAACAAATCAGCTAACAGATAAGTTTAGATTCAGTCCTAAACATTTTTGGAAGGTCCTACTTCAATACTGAACCTTCTATTCTTTTTCTCCTCAAGGAAGTCCTACACAAATCAGCTTTAAAGCCACAAACACCACAAAATGTCTTGACACATAAGCAATCCCCAAAAAATGAACTTAACTGCAAACTTATGGAAAGGTATCTGACTCAATCAAGCGAATAAAAGGTATAGGACTGAAGTTGAAAGTACCAGAAAGGTATAAAAATAAGAGTACTTGTCATTTTTCAGAAACGCATGACAACAACATTGATCGTCCAAACTGCCAACTGATGGATGGGAGAAAAGCACAGTAACAGTAATTTCAAATAAAAAGAATATTCAAGGATACAAGGAGCAACATTCGGGGGTACAGCATTATGTGAGTACCTGCAGGGAAAAAAACAATGAATAATCACATTTAGCAGAAAGAGAATAGCAACACGTGAAAAGACATGATATACACATAAGCAAGTTAAGACATGACTATAAGGTGAAAGTGAACAGAAAGCTGCAACTGTATATACCTCACGCCAAAATATAAGAAGAAATTTGATAGAATGTCCACAATTGGAAGAAATTTGTCAATATAAACAATCAGAGAGACCAAGTAAAGTTGACAAAACACACCCTATCAACATATTCTAGGTTTTTCAAAACCGGAGCAGGAATCAGCCTAAGAAAGGCAAATGGTGAAAGGTGGAGTGTGCTTCATAATCATGGTGAATTTTGCATGCATCTTGAAGTGTTAGTGTACCTGGCACATCTTTCACAGAGAGATCCATCATGGGTAGCTTGGATTCAAAACTGTGTATTAAGAAACTGCTTAAAGCTAGAAAAGCATTAATCATAGGGAATGGGAAGGGATCTTAAACTTACTTATAGTGGGTTGACTGGCACCCCTATGGGCCATTTCTAGAAATTCTACTGAAGAATCATTTATGATTCAGCAATTCCAATTTCCGTACCATACAGCCTCCAGTCAGATTAAAAGACTCGCTGAGCATTCAGCATGAACTGTGGAGTTTCCATTAGCTTAAGGAAATGAATTAGATGAAGTGCTGTGCTTATTAACAACAGGGGTTTCTTTCCGAGGAAAAAAGTATTGCAGCAAATTGGAGCAAGGTAAAAGGTACAAGATAGTATGTGGCTCATTATTACTACCAAGAAGTTTTTGGTTTCCTCAGCTGGCTATCATCAACAAGTTGACAAAAAAAAAAGAGTTTCACAGGCACCTCAATTATGGAAGAATTGGAATCAGAACATCATAATCAGCTCGGGGCACCCAAGTTAGTTGTTCTTTGTTAGAAACAAGTGTGGCAATGGATTTTGTAGCTGTGGTTTATAGGATTCAGATTGAGCAACGAGCATCTCTAAAGTAACTTTCAATTCTATGCTGCTGAAATTGGCATGGACCTCCTGTATGTATTTATCAGGCCAGAAAATCCCAGGATTATCCAATAAGGACAGGGTATGGTATCGCTAGTATCTTCCACTAGGTTCCATCAATTAGGCCTACAAATCTCCATCAGTAAGTTAGGAGTGGTAATCACGTCTAAACCTAGACTCCAATGGACTTGTAGCCTAAAGCATTGGTTATCCTTAGAGAATTTGCTTGATTAGCAGTAGGCTGGATTGCATTCCATAATTATAGTTCTTTGTAGATTTATCTGACAGTTACTATAACAGGTTCATTCCTGTTTCGCACTTTAAATGCGGATTTTTTATAATACGGAAAAAGGAATAGAAATAATAATTTCCACTGAAACATTGACAAGCATTCCTTTTTCTGTGCACGTGCCACCCCTTTGAGAAGAGGTTGGATCTACAATGAGCCCATAACTCCTGAAGAACTTTATGACCAAAAGTTCATCAGCTCAATGACCTCCATGAGACTCAAATCAAAACATTTTGAGAATACTATCCAGAAGATCTTAGATGTTGACTTCAAAATTGATGTGATAGAAGGCGGGCCAGACAGCAGCAAGCTTTGTTAAAACTATTATGGAAGTACCTTTTAGGCGCTCCTATCTAATTTTATAAAACATACTCTGACAACCAATATACTTGAATAATTCAATGAAAAATGGACACCTATTCTCAACTTAAACTTACTGTTGATATAATTAAAGCCTAAAAAGATGCGTACCTAGTGAAATCATCAACCAAGTTAATTGTTACGTTTGGTTTCCAATATGAAATCCATTCCACTGGGCCATGATCTTCCTTATCAACTTGGTCACTGTCAACCACCTGAATGAACCACAAGAAGCTATGTTGGCATGATAAAATCACAAGGAAAAGGAAACCAAAGAGCACAGATACGCATTAACTCATACAAAAAGATGGATTGCATAAGAAATGTTTGTATCAAGTATGGTTACTCCCTTCATGAGGAAGGATGAATTTTCCATGCCTGAAAACTAAAAATGCTCTTGCATAACCAATAATTAATAGACACACAGTTTCTCAAGAACTATCCTAACTGGATCACTACAGCTTGTTCAATCTGTTACCAGGATAAATACGAGCAAATAAACGAAGAGAACAGAAGTAGCTCCTTTTTTCCTTCTTTGATTAAAATCCAGAAATGATACTAAAATCATAAACGTCCAATGCCAAACATGCGTATACAACCAATTAAGGGTAGCTAACAGAAAGTAATGAGACCTGAGAGATTGTTTGCTGGTCCTCTCCAGTGTCTTCAGAACTGCCAAGGAGACTCCTCTTTTTATCAGCTCTAGACTTGCGCAGGTAGACGACTAGAGCTGAAGAAATTGGAAACAATCATTGTGTTATGCAATGTAAGAGGCCAAAAGAAGTTAAAGAGATGAACAATAGGATGAGAAAACACATACGATGGGTCTTGCCAAATGCAGAGAGATGATCATATTCAGGATCCTTAGGGTCCGGAGGATACCCAGAGCGAGCAAAGAAGACATGAGCGTAAACCGTGCCGTTGTGCTTCACTGCATCAGATGGATGGTACTTGACTGAAAGCGACCTGGCGCTCTCTGTTCCCCACACAGCGTAAGGTATGTTAGTTTCATGCCAAACGAGTGCGGCTTCGTTGTTGAAGTCGGTGAACTTCTCTTGCTCAGAAACATAAACCCACATATCCTGATCAACAAATAATACAAAAACAACAACAACGAATAACAAGTCATTAGAAAACAGAGAGAAAACGGAGACAGGATAAGATTGGAGAAGGAAGGAAAGGAAAGAGAACGAACCAGTGGATCGGATCTTTGAAAGATATTTGAGATGAGGAGGGAGGGCTCTGAAGAAGTAGGGCGTTTGGGAGAGAAGAACTTGGAAGCGAAGTACCAGAACACGGCGATTCTAATGATTCCAGTGATCGTCTGGCCCATTCCGCCGCCTTGTGCTGGCCTCTGCTGACCTCCTCCTCCTCCTTCTCCATCTCCGGCAGCTGCCGGAGCAACAGCGGGCGGCGCCATACTCCTTACTTAGTGATTGTAGCTGGTTTGCGGTCTCGTCGCAGATCCAAAAGAAGAGATAAAAAGAGGAGAGAGTCCTGTGTGGAGTGTTAAAGTAGATTCGAAGGAGAGAAGGAGATATTTTTAGTAGCGTGGGTTTTTTAATCTGTTCTAGTTTACGTATATTTTATTTATGTATTTATATTTATATTCTATTTCTATTTCTATTAATTAACTATAAATTTAAAATTTAAAATAGTACTAGTTGTTGTGTTGTATTCGGAATTGGGAACTAAGGAAAGCGGGAGAAGAGGAAGCAGCTAAATTTGGATTTTGTTTGAGACATTTCTTTTCTTTTTCTTTGTATACATAGCTATGCAACTTCAATTCGTTTTCCAGTTTTCCTCAAAATTCTACGAAAAGGAAGCCTGAGGTAAAATCATGGTACATATTTAAGGAAAATAGGTTTTTTATATATATGTTCCTGCTAATACAGATCTCTAGCACCGGACCAGTGGGTCAAGTCTCCTGGCCCAAGTCCTAAACCAGAAAACCATAGGCGCAAATGTAAAAATGTGCCAATAATTGCAGCCAAGGCTAAGTTGGCTCCTGGAAAACATGCAGGACCCAAAAGTTTAAGCATCCCAAAACACCAGATTCCAGTTCAACATCCCATCATTCAAACTTATAGATCATAAATTATCACCTAAGCTTCATCTTTCCGAGGCCCTAGCTCTAAGTTCCGGAATAACAAAAAATCACTATGACTCCCAAATCCGACAGTTTACAACAAGAGTTCGAATAGCTTAATAGAAATCATTGTCCTCGTCGCTAGAGAACCCACCCGATCCAAAACCAATGCCGGCGAATAAAAAAGCCATATCCCAGGGTGTTAATGCATCATCATCATCGAAACAATCATCCTCATCATCATGCATGTCATACATATCCAGCTCATCAATTAAGTCTTCATAAAGTGCCTCAGTATCAAAGCCATCCAGATAATTAGTAAAATCATCATATGGTAAACTTCGACGAGGAAAAGCATCATATGGTAAACTTCGAAGAGGTGGCCTCCGTGGCGGGGGCTTATTGTACTTCCAAACGTATGAGCCTGGCTTGACAGTGTGCTGGAACATAACACAAAATCTATGCATTAAAAGAAAAGAAATTCACGAGGGACATGCAGGGAAGTGCTAAAAAGTAAAAGTACATTCTACCATAATATTCAAGACAATTAACTAAATGAACATAATACTAAATGAAAAGGAAAATGTTAAACTCTACCCTTATCCTACAGCCATTTCGGGCAAGGTGAGAAAATAAATATGAACACACTACTTACAGAAAGTAACACACAACCAGACGCTGAAAGCCCCAATTATTAAGGAAGAAAATTATATTTCTTGAATATGTATTCTTGAGCTTGTATGGCTAGGATGTGAAGAGAAGTTTTGCATAAATTTTTATCCATGTGGAATCCAGATGTCTTTGGTAGTTTGCAACAACACAGTACTATGGAATTGCATCTTGCTATCCTATCTCAGGATTAGTCACGTCAGATACTAATAAGCAGCAGTCTGATAAGTTGCTGTTGTATCAAGGAAGCCAAACCCTAGAACTATAAATTTGGCCTATAAACCATCAGAAAAAGTCTGTAATATGTTGCAATTCAACAATGGAGTAGTAGTAATGCCTTAACTTCTGACGAGAATTAATGACCAGTATTCCCCTAAGCTATATGTTGTTTGAGACTGGCCACCATACATGACCATAAAAATGGCAGAACACAGCAATTAACTTTACTAATAGATACCCAACATATAAAGTTTAACAAAGTTTAGATGAGTCATTCAGTTGAGACGATCCATGATAAGCACCACATATTTTATAACTATATCACCCTCCTGTAATGATGCTCTTCTACAGGTGTCGCATGATCATAGACATGGAACCTAAATCGTATTGATTGAAGCAACCAACAAATATTCATAATTATAATCTGGTGGCAATTTTGGTCCATAAATAATTGTTTCCTTGTTTTGATCCTCCCTACAACTCGATATATCCCCTTCAATCCATCAATGTCAGTGGCACTTAATTGACTATAACTTTCTGGGTTTGTAGATCAGAAGATTTAGACAAGTTACTGCTTAAACAGTAGGACAGCACAATGCACATGCCAATGAGTTCTGTGGGGATAACAGATGTGGATAATAAACCGACTTACAAACCAGTTAGTCTTCAATTGACACTGCCTATATGTAGTATATGAATGCTCAAGCAACATCGAAAATCTTGTAGGTAAAAGGCAGCAGATAGCATTGAAATTGAAAAAAAAAACAATTTACCTTGTAAAAACAATTGGCACCAAAAGGACAATTTCCATTCCCAAAGTTAAAGTGCTTACAATCAATTGACCTGTAAGAATATGGAACAAAAATATATTCATGATTTGACTGAAAGAAAACCCACAACAAAATTTAAAATTAGTTCATTTTATTTGTTATCCATGTACATCGTCAATTCTTAACATAGATACTATTTTTTGAATGAAAATGGAGGGGAAAAAAAGAGAAGAAAACTCTTGTAGAAATTATGAAATGTATCAATTGTATGATTATTTACTCTCTTTTTTTACTAAAAAAGCAATAGAGATCTGTAATTTTTTTAAGATGATTCTCCAATACTTTCATTTTGAGGTAAAAGTGTGGGTACTTTAATCATTTTTTATGCTGTCTTAAATAAAGTATTAATTATGAAATATTATAGCTTTAACTTATAATATATTTTCATATGACTTTGCCATTTAATCTCTAATTTATTAGTGCCTATGTTTATTTGGTAAATATATTTGCAATTCCATATTCAAGTAATCTTTTTTTCCATTTATGTAACAGTTGCTGCCACAACAGCGACAACCATTCCATTTCATGCGTTAAAATTGCAGTTCTAGGGTTGTTATGTTTCCTGTTATGCTGTCACTTACATTTTTTGAAATCATCAAGTGAGACATTTTTTCTTTAATAGGCACTTGAAAGAAGTCATTTTCAACAAAATTAGATTATAAATAAGGCAAAATAAAACAGAACTGTGACACAAGATTACCTGAGGTTGGCCTTGTAATTATCAATAATATCCTGTTTTTCTTCTTTTGAAAAATACCAAATGTGACTTGGGATGACAAAGTGAGAAGGCTTTCGACATATTGGGCAAGCCCTCAATGATGCCATCCCTGAGGCAGGGGAAGTACTACGCCATTTCCTGATACATGATATGCAGAATGGATGATCACACTCAGGCATCACGGCAAACTTCCGCTCAGCTATGGTGGCCTTTGATAGTACAGGGTCCAGGCATACACTGCACTCTATTTCTTGACTGCGTTTCAATGCCTCAGTGTGCTTTTGCTTCTTCTCACATGCTTTCAAGTGCTCCTCTCTTTCTTCGCGCCGAAATGGATGCAAGCAGCGCATCGCACAGGTAGGGCATAAATCACCATGAATATGAGAACATCTATCTCCATGTGGGCAATTACCAGCAGCATCAAGAGAACAGAGAGGAAGGTCTTCCGGTTTAACATTCCTAGACTCTGAATTGGACACTTGTTTACTGGGAGCAACAACAGTTCTACTTGTCTCAGCAGGAACCGCGGCTTGCTTAACTGTTACAACTCTCGGAGGAACAGATTTTGGGGGGAAAGATTGCTGAGGAAATGAGGATGAAGATGAGCCCACAGCAGCAGCAGAATCTACCCACGACGACTTGACGTGTAGATTTCTGCATCGACTACCGTAACAGCACATTCCTTTCTGGTAGAAATTGCAAATCTGGGTTGTCTAATAAGCAACAAGTACAACACAATTCAAAGATAGTAATAGCTGTAAGTAAAATTCGAATGTCATTCGAAAAGGGAATGAAACAAAACAAAAAACAAAAAACAAAAAAACAAATAGAGAATGTATAATTACATTCTGAAGTGAATCTCTCTGGCCATGGGAGAAATTGCAACGCTCCCCTTTCAGACATGCTCCTTGAGCAAAGTACTTACAAGGTCTCCAGTGCATACATAAAAAACCATCAAAGAAAATAACAAATTAGACAAACACAAAAATCATAACAACCAATCATCTAATTCTCATGTAATAGATAACAAAAGAGATTATAAAAACCAAATGGGTCATCAGTGTTCATTGAGGAAAATGACAGAATCGAAGAAAAACGCTAAGTGGGTGTGCAATGAGGGAAGAATGAAATAATGGGCAAGGCTTGATTCATCCATTACTGTACTAGATGACTGTATCGATCAAAATTGACCAGGAAAAAAAAAATGATATAATCAACCAAATTTGAATTTCACACATACATACTGCATAATTAAATTTAAAAAAAAATGAAGAACTTGAACAAAACGATAAAGAAGAAGCATAGACATAGTAAGATAGGTACCTTTTAAGCATGGGGAAGAAGAAAATATGAAGAAAAGACACAGAAGAGAGGTTTTCGGTGTGAAGACGAATGAAGAGAGGAGTTGGAAGTTGAGGAGAAGGGAGTGGGTGAGTGTCGTCCGCCTATACACACGTAATTAATTACGCGCATTTAACGCTAATAATAAAAGGAAAAAACTACAATTTGGTCCACCAACTGTAATGGATTTTCAAAATTTGAGTCTTTATATAAATTAAGTTTTCAATTTAGTGTTTAAATTATGATTTATTATACAAATTGCCCCCGCCGCATACCTTTTATCAATTAACGTTAATTATAGAACCGCTAAGTGTTATTTTTATTAATCAACGAAGACACTAAAATGCAATTTCTAGATTAAGTAAAAGTCATGAAAAATATTCTTCCAAAATAGATGTGCATTCTATACAAATAAATCTAATAAAATAATGTATAGATAAATTTACTTTTGCTATTTTTTTCATTTAATCGATTCCATTACTTACAATGCCATGTTTTGTTTTTCTTGCTCTTGACACCATTCATAATAAAAAGAGAAAGAGATAAAAAGATAATACAACAATTGTAATCTTTTTATTTGGACAAAAAATAACTTTCAATGACTACAGTTACGTAAATTTAAAAAATGAATTGATTAATTTGAAATCGTCTTGTTTTGCCTTTTTATTTAAAAAGAAAAAGAGAGTTATACTATTTATCATTACTACGATGGTTCATTGTGGATAATCGACTGTTCTATAATCATACAATTATGTTGTTTTTTTTACAAGTTAAGTTAATAAAATACGAGAAAAAATAAACTATATGCTACCTTTATTTCATTCTCAAGTTGATTTTTAATAGAATCGAATAGAAACATAGGTGATTTGACTAAAATATCGGTAAAAAGACATAAATGGCCCATGAACTTTAATTAAATGATTAATGTCAACCCTGAACTATTTTTTTGTTTAATTAC
>NBIL01018203.1:0-11830 GCA_002752925.1 Viola pubescens var. scabriuscula
TTCCTGACCTGTCCTCTCCTGTCAATGAGTGGTTTAGGTTTAGCTTATATTCAAACACACGAGTTTGCATCTTTCATCTCCCTCATTACTTTTCTGTTATTCAAATACACCCGTTTATGCTTAAGCATCATTATTACTGAAGCAATACTTAACATTTGGCCTGACATTATTATATACTAGTCTTCTTGGTTGTAGTTTTTCTACAGGCATGAAGCTTGGTCGGGGGAAATTGATTATTTTGTATGTCTGTGTCACAGCCTTAGAAGATCGAAGAAGAAGAGAAGAAGCAAACTGGATGTCTTCTTTTAATTGTTTTTCAGCTTAAATACGATAATGTTTTGTGTGTTTGTTTAACAACTGATACGGTAGCGTTTTGGCTAAAATTGTTTAACAGCAAAAGGAATATAAAAGCAGAGAATCAGAAATTGGATTTTTATCCAATTATCTGGCCAAAAATCAATTTGTTCAGTGAACCAGAATTCAATGAATTCATTCCTAATCCCTCTAAATCGCTTCCGCTCAACACTCTCTCTCTATTGGTTTTGGTGAGAGAAAACTCCATTAAACACCTTCAATTTGTCACGAGTCTCTCCGGGCACGTGACAATTGGTAGCGGAGCGTTGATCTTGCTCCCTATTATTGAAGATGACATTGAATCATCATCCCAACGCTGGCGGTGCTGGTAGTGATATTGGCGGTGTATCTTCTAATAGTGGCGGCAGTATTCCTCTAATCGAAACCAGAATTAGAATTATTGAACAAGTCATGTTTGAGATGTAACGCTCTTTTCAAAAGCTTATCAACTTGCAGCAACTTGCGAAGTACCACCTAATGTAACTTACACCTTCTACTTAGATTGTAACAACCCACTGTTATTAATTGTGCCTAACATTAAATTAATGTTAAATTAAACCTAAAATATTGCTTAGTGTACTTAAAAATACATTAATCGAATCTTTTGTAAAACGTTGCGATTCAGGAATGCATTTTCCCACCTCATGTGTGTATCCAATGTGCAAAGCCAATTCCATTCAACTATGAGTGTTTTGGTTCTAACATTTAAACTCCTATTACGTTTTGACGTGGTAAATATACAACAAATTTATGAATATGGTAAAATATTTAAAGAATTCAAAAAAAAATTAAGGAAAAATGAAATGTTGAATTATATATTTTTTGATTTCTTTTTCAAAAGTAGAGATACAATTGCGAAAAAAAAAGGAATAGATAGTAAAGTTAGAAAAAACCGGCTTAAGGAAATTAAAAACAATGAATAAACATGAAAAAATTAATGGGAAAATGTTAAAAAATTAAAATAATGAATTCGAAAAAGAAAAGACAGAAAAGATATGCAAGTAGGGCACACAAACTATAAAAAAAATAGATTAATTGATGTAAAAATTCAAACAGATCAACAAAGTTTTTATTTATTTATAATTGGGAAATCAAAAAAGAAAAGTTGGTTATCCCACAAAATTAACAAATTGAAGAAATTAATGATAAAATTGAGAAAATTATAGATAAATAGTAAAATAAAAATAAAAATATAACAAAGTTACACTTTAAGTTTTCAATTGCTCAAAGACAAGTTGCATTTATAGCTAATTCCTTAATAATTAGGTAAAAGTTTATGTTAAAATCTTCGAAACATTAACTCTAAGTTGTGCGGATAAGGATGGCAATTGGGCGAGTTTGGGTAGGTTTAGACACGTTAAAATGGATATATTCATAACTAAATATCTATTATAGCCCATACTCAATATGCCCAATCCCTAATTGGGTATATAATGGATATCCAATTACACTTACTTATTTATTATTTCACTTAATAAAATTATTTTACCAGATTTTTTTTTTTAAAATTAAGTAAAAATTACTACTTAGGAATTTTTACCAGTTAGGTTCGTTTTTTACTATTTTAGTTTATTTTTTAATATTTCACTCGTTTTTTACCATTTTTGCTCGTTTTTTATCATTTTGTCTTACTTTTTAATCTTGGCTCGTTTTTTTTACCATTTTGGCTCGTTTTTACATTAATTAAAGGTAGGAAAGTTCTTGGATTTGCTGAGGAGTGTGTCGGTGATATCTTTTCTTTCTAGGAGGTTTGTCGGCAACATCTTTGTTCATCACCAGAGGCTCCATCCAACAGATTATGACTACCAGATCTGCTCTCATGCTCCTCCTCTCTGCTCCTCCGTCCCACGCTCACCTCATTATTATAATTCTCTGTCCCCATCCTCCCCACCTCTCCTTGCCCACCATCTATGCTGCTCGGTTGTTGCTACAAACATTAATATAAAAACAATTTAGTACATTTTTTTCAAAAAACAAAGGAATAAAAGGACTAAATAAGAAGAGAAGGAAGTGTGTAGTAGTACAAGAGCGAGGGAGAGTCTAGGAGAGGAGAACATGGATTTGGTGAGAGCCGGAGAGACGAAGCGTGACTGAACAAATGCACCGGTGGACATGTTGTTGGTGGTGTACGGTATATCAGCCACAATCCTTGCACCACTGCCGCCTCCACTGCCAGTGTTAGGACTCGTGCTCTCTAAAAATCCGGAGCGGATCGGCGGCGGTGCAGGTGGAGCTTTTGGCGGGAGATGGAAGAGAAGGAGAAAGCTGAGGCCGGTGGAGAGGATGAAGGCATGGAATTGATGAATGTGTTTGAGACTGGACTTGAAAGAAAGCAGCCGTTATTTTTGTCCAAACCTATTCGGTCATTCTGCGAGTACCATATCCGAATCATACTCAATTAAAGTAGGTATTAGTTGATCAAACAGGTATAGTTATGGACGAGTATGTGAGTATAAGACCTATTGTTATTCCTATGTGTTTGAGGTCATTTGTGCTATTTTAGCATGTTACTTCAGTCTCAAAAATTAGAAAGAGAGGTCACACCACACATAACTAGAAAAGGGTTATCAAAGTGGAATCAAATTTACCAACAAATTTATAACCCATGAGGTATGTTTTAGGAAGGAATATATATATGAGAAGAATGACTTTGAATTTTCCATATTCTAACTTTGAATACTTTAGATAAAGTCAAAATTAAAAAAAGAAGAAGCTAGAGAAGCAATTGAAATTAGAAAAAAATAAGTCCAAGGGGTCGAAAATCGCAACCAAGTTTGAGTGTAAGGACTACATTTCAAGTCGAAATTTAAATAGAACAAACTAGAGAAGCAATTGAGATGGAAACAAAATAAGTTGAGGGATCGAAAATTGCATCCAAGTTTGAGTGTAAGGACTAAATTTCGAGCCAAAATTTAAATAGAACAAATTAGAGAAGCAATTGAGTTAGAAAAAAATAAGTTGAGGGACCGAAAATTGCAACCAAGTTTGAGTGTAAGGACTAGATGTAGGGGTGTAACTGGTCCGGTTTTGGGCCTGGAACCGGACAGAACCGGAAATTTCCGGTTCTGTCCGGCCTGGAACCGGACCGATGTCCGATTCCGGTCCGGTTCCAGTTTTTTTTTATATAATTATTTTTTTAAAAAATTATATAGTATATTTGTATTAATTATATGTAGCAGCCAGCAGGTCCGGTCCCCGGACTCCGGTTTCAGTTAATTTTTTTTTAATATAATTAATTAAAAAATATATTACATACAAATGTTTAATAAAACTATTATATAATAAAATGTTACTACAAGATAACATAATAACAGTATCAAATGTTCAATAAAATCAATAAAGAGCGGCGCTGTGAGTGAGGGAGACTGGGAGAGGAGGAAGGAAAAAATTGAGAGCGGCGTTGTTGATTTTGGAAATGAAAAGGAATTTGTATTTTTAGGTTTGGAAAAAATGAGGGAGATTCGAACCGTTCATTTTAGGATAGAAGTTTCGATTTTAACCGCTAAAGCAATGGAATCCTTTGATAAATATTTCATGTATATATTTATATATATATTAAATATATATATACTGATTCTACGGTTCGATTTACGAATTTTGGTAGGAGTATAACCTGACAGAACCGGAAGGAGAACCGGACTAAACCGAAATTTTTCAGTTCGGTACAAAATACTCCGGTTCCGATTCGGTTTCCGGTTTGGTCTGGTTTACCTACACCCCTAACTAGATGTTGTACTTTTGGCATTTGAAAATACATGCCGTTCGATTTTACGATAATAATACACATAACCCGTAACCCAACCCAACCCAACCCCGACTCCACCTATAAATAAAATACAGAGAAATACATTTCCTTGCCCTAGATTTCTCAATTATCACTCAGGTTCTCGATTCCAAGTTTCAGTTCTTCGCACGCAGACTACTCCTTCTCTTCCAAACCAGCTTCAAAAAGAATTCTAGCAAAAAATTCAATCCACTACCAAACATGACCGACTACGAAGGAAGATATGAAGGAAATGGAGCGGATTTCGAGAATAATAGTTATGGCGGCGGCACCTCTCCTCAGCCGCGCACCAGCAGCCATGGAGCCACTGAGGACAACAGCGATTCCAAATCTCAGGTATATGTTCGCGTGACACACTTTGTAATCTCCTTTACTTGACTTTAGATACTTCTATGTGTTTCTGCTTGTCAACACGTTCTCCGCGTTGGCATTTGGCTGATTCTAGGGTTTTTAGGTTGCTACGCTGTTATACACGCATGCTATAATTCTGATGCTTGTGCCTATTAGCAGTGATGATTGTGTGAATTATATATACTGGAAGTTTGCTAATGGGATGTGTGTCAATTGCAGCGTGAGTATGACAGGGAGTCTTCAAGGAGTAGGGAGAAGGAGAGAAGCCGTGATAGAGATCGGGAGAGGGATAGGGACAGAGATAGGGAGAAAAGCAAGGATAGGGAGAAGAGCAAGGATAGAGATAGGGATAGGGAGAAAAGCAGAGATAGGGACCGGGACAAGGACCATGATCGTCACCATCGTGATCGACATAGAGATCGCAGTGAGAGGAGGGATGATGATCACCGTAGAAGCCGTGATAATGACAGGTAGTCCACCTTAATTTGTATTGGCAGCTTTATTTAATTTTCTGCTATAAATATTGCTGACTTTTTTTGTTTTACAATACTGTTTATAGAAGGAGGGATTTCGATAGAGACAGAGAAGACAGGCATAGGCATCGTTCTCGGTCTCGTTCTGAAGTGAGATCAGAGAGATCAGAGCGGAGATCAAGATCACGTTCTCGCTCACGTTCTAAGAGGTACGCTGCAGTGTAGAGTAAATTTGTTTGTTGGGTTGACAAAATACTTTTCGTTCTCCTTTAACTTATTCACTTACTGTGTGCTAATTGTATTTACTTGCAGCAAAAGGATCAGTGGTTTTGATATGGCTCCTCCTGCTTCTGCATTGTTAGCTGCTAATGCAGCTGCAGCTGCTGTTACTGCAGGTACATGTACCCTTCCAGATAACCTAAGATACTCTCATCTTAACTTCTATCTTTGTTTTTGCTTGATCTAGTGTGGAAGTGCGTATCAAATTGCATGATCTGATTTGGTAAGCAGTATTTTGTTCTTTTATTTTGTAGCTTAGCTTCTGAAGCCGTCTGTGAAAGGGCTGTGTGTTCTCTGTTATTATTATTATTATTGGTAAAATCATTCTGGAACTGAGAGAGTTTTTGGTTTCTCTTGTGGTGTTGTTGTTTTGTTTGTTTTCTGTGTCTTGTTTTTTTGTTGTGAGAAGGCAAATGTAGGGCTACTTGCCCCACTGTGCTGACAATGGGCGTGAGCCGACTTCTGTAGCTTTTATGTACAAGGAGGAGTCCATGCACGGGTTAGATGGTTCTTGTTCATCTTCAAGTGGCAACTATTGCCTGTTTTGGTAGTCTTGCAATATTTCCTCCAGAACTTGAATATATGATGTATTGCTTTTCTCTTTTTCTTTTTTGATATTCTATTGTGAGAGGTAGGACTTTATACATCTATCAGGACATCATGAGTAGAGTAAAACCTTGCATCTCAGCTGCAACATCATAAAAGTGTAGCTTGTAACAATATTCTTACTATTGTTTAATTACCTTTTTGCAGGTCATATTCCTGGGACAGCTCCTACAATGCCTGGGATGTTTCCCAACATGTTTCCGCTAGGGACTGGTCAGGTATGTTTTCTTCTCCATATTAAGCTCATGCATCTGACATTGCTTCCTTTTATTCCCATTGATTTTGTGCTGTTTATTTTCTTGCAGCAGTTTGGTGCTCTTCCTGTTATGCCTGTTCAGGCAATGACTCAGCAGGTTGGTGGTTTAAGCGTGCCTGTTATTTGTGTTCTTTTTTGTCAATCACCTTAGTACTTATGCACGTCTTCTCCTTTTCACTCAGGCCACTAGGCATGCCCGACGGGTATATGTTGGAGGGCTCCCCCCCACAGCTAATGAACAGGTTTTACACTCGCCCAGATTTTTCCAAATTGTTTTACGTATCTACTTGATCTAACTTTTTATTTTTCAATTGTAGTCTGTGGCGACATTTTTTAGCCAGGTTATGGCAGCAATTGGAGGAAACACTGCGGGTCCAGGTATATCAACTTTCATTTTTTCAGTTAATATTCAGTTGCAATAACTTCCTTCATTTCCTTAAATCTTTCTTCATTTGGTTTCTCTCAGGCGATGCTGTTGTCAATGTCTATATAAACCATGAAAAGAAGTTTGCATTTGTGGAGATGAGATCCGTTGAGGAGGCCAGTAATGCAATGGCTCTAGATGGAATTATTTTTGAGGTAAATTTGTTTTTTTTGTTTGACCCTCTCTATCAGTGATGCTCACTCTTTATGTTGTACTGACTTGTCTGAATTATTTCTTTGAATGAACTGTTGCTTTTAGGGAGCTCCTGTCAAGGTTAGGAGACCCAGTGACTACAATCCATCTCTTGCTGCAACACTTGGTCCAAGCCAACCCAATCCCAATCTCAATCTTGCTGCAGTTGGATTAACTCCAGGCTCTGCTGGTGGACTTGAAGGTCCAGATCGCATTTTTGTGGGTGGGCTCCCTTATTACTTCACAGAAAGCCAGATCAGGGAGTTATTGGAGTCTTTTGGTCCTCTTCGAGGTTTCGATTTAGTAAAAGACAGAGAAACTGGCAACTCTAAAGGCTATGCATTCTGTGTGTACCAAGATCTTTCGGTTACAGACATAGCATGTGCTGCTTTGAACGGAATTAAAATGGGAGATAAAACTCTCACTGTTAGGCGTGCCAACCAGGGGACCAGCCAGCCTAAACCTGAGCAGGAGAATGTTCTGTTACATGCCCAGCAGCAGATTGCATTGCAGGTAAAGTTTTCTCATCCATTTGCATCTGTCTGGAATTATTAATCAACAATTTGTTTGCATATGAAAAAATCTCGAAGTGTTGGTTATCATTTATAGATAACTTTATTTGCATTTGCAGAGGCTTATGTTACAACCTGCGCCAACCAAAGTGGTATGCCTTACTCAAGTAGTTGCTGCGGATGAGCTCAAAGATGATGAAGAGTATGAAGATATTTTGGAAGATATGAGGGTTGAAGGCGGGAAATTTGGTAAAACCTTCAAGCTGATCTTTTATTTCCTAGTTGGCTTTATAAGTCCTATGAAGCTTCTTGCATGTGATTGATATTTCTTTGTTTTTCTCTTTTGCTACGTGTCTGTTTTACAGCTTTTTGTAGTCCCACATTCTGCTATAAAGAATCAGGCCTAACATACACAGACAGAAGACTTCATAATCCCTTATTTATATTTGCTTGATATTTGATTTCCGAAAAAAAAAAAGGAATGATGTTTTGAAAATCTGGATTGCATATTTTTACACTTTCTGTGCAGGTGCACTGGCGAATGTTGTTATCCCACGCCCGCAACCAGATGGTACTGCTGGTCCAGGAGTTGGAAAGGTCAGCATGTATGAATAGACTCTTCAAGTATTAACCATGTTCTAATTTCTTTACACAATGTCGCTGACTACTAGACACTTATCTTTCAGGTCTTCTTGGAGTATGCTGATAATGACGGGGCCGTAAAAGCTCGAGCAGGGATGAATGGAAGAAAATTTGGAGGGAATCAAGTTGTGGCTGTCTTTTATGCAGAGAATAAGTTTTATCAGGGAGACTATGAGGGCTAGTAGTGTCTTGCCATTTGTTATCCGGATTTGCGATCTCCGAGCGCTGTTATCCTTGTCCTTACAATTAGTACATGGATCTGTCTTCTTGTGTTGTGTTAGTTTGTTAATGATATAGGTTGATGTGGAGTTCAAAATTTTGTGCTCTCTGTGTTATTGTTGAATTTGATGAATTTTTCAATAGAAGTAATTCAAACAAGCACTTCTGCTTCTTTTTCCCTTGCTACCTTTCTCAATTGCAATGCTCGGGCCTTGTTGGCTTCCTAGATTTGTGAAACTTCTAATGAGATTTTTCTTCTGAAAGAAAATGGAAAGAACTAATTGAGATTCTATCATCAGGAAGATTAGACAGAACTTCCATTACAAACTATAATTTTGACCAAAACCAAAATTAAAATGATCTGTCGGTCCTTAATAGCTTTGGTCACCAGCATAGTTCCCAACTAGGGATGACAATCCATACCCATTTAAACACTTTTACCCAAATATACTTAGGTGCGTGTTTGACAAACTCCAATCTTGGGGCTGAAAACCTAAATGTTGGAAATATACTTAGGTACGCGTTTGACAAACTCCAATCTTGGTGCTGAAAACCCAAACGTTTGGACTCCAAAATCAGTATTGGACATGGGATGGAGGGTAAGAGTTTTTGGACAAAAATATCCTTCCTATTATTGTTTAATTACGAACCTACCACGTATATAATATACAAAAAAAATCTCACTCTCCTCATTCTCGTTCTCTTCATCCGATTCTAGGGTTTTCTCCTCCTCATTCTCCTCATTTTTTTCTCCTCCGACAACACCTCTCTTTCTCCTCAATCTCTCAAATCTCTCTCCCGACCAAACCACCACACCTCATCCATTCTTCTTCTCCACCCTCTCTGTTCCTCATTTGTCAACAAAAAATCGTCTCTCGGCCTCCTCAATCGTCGCCGCCGAATCGCCACAGCATCGTCCCTCGGCCTCCTCAATCGTCTCCTTCTCATCCGAAATTAAGGTTTTGCTCCTCCTCATTCTCCTCATTTTCATTCTCCTCCGACAACCATCACCGACACCTCTCTTTCTCCTTTGAATGTACCAGCACCTCCCTTCTTCTCCTTGACTTCACCCCCAATAACACCATCCACATCTTCATCTCCAAACCACCACCGTGATGGATAGATCCGACCGCCGCAGGATCCCTCTCATCATTACTGCTAGATCCGACCACTCCACTGATCGATTTCGTTCCGTGGGTTTGTTTGTTTTACCGTGTAGCATCTTTACGTGCCGAGCTGAGTGCTCTTAACATCTCCATGAACTCATGATTCAATCAACTCGAGACTAACTTCAATGCCTTTCAAGCTACCAGCCTTGAGCGTTGGGATCGGATTGAAGCTCGTTGATCGGATTGAAGCTCAATAAGATGAGATGTTCAATTCCTTCAAGGCTCACTTTCCTCCTCCTCCACAATGATCCTTCACATTGGCTCTTGCATTTTTGTATCCAACGCATGTTATTTTACCTTATGTTTGAACTTCCAGATTGTATATGTTTCCAATGATATGGATATTTTTGTGGGTTCATTGCATGTGGACCCCCTGCACTAAGAAAAAAAACAGACTCCTCCCCTCAACTTGAAAAGTTCTAATTGACCTCTCCTCAACTTGAAAAGTATGGTTTGGAACGGTCAACGCCCATTGTGACCGTTTTCTACCGGTTGTATTTTTCTACCCGCTTGCACCTCTGACACAGCCTCACCCCCATCCTCCTCCTCACCCTCTCCTCCTCCCACAATTTTTTTTTTCCAGATCTAGAGGTTTTTTTTTCCAGATCTGTATGGGAGATGGTGGGTTTGTGTTGGCGAGGGGGGAAGATCGGGAGTGAGAGATGGTTGGCGATGGGTTTGATTGCTCGTCTTTTGCCAAAAAAATTGCTTGCTGATTTCTACTCTATTTTTCTTCCTTTTATTTTCCGGCCTCCGTCGTTTGTGGCTTCGGGATCGGTCGGCTGTGGGTTTTATGGTTGCGATTGGTTGGTGGCCAACGGTAGACGCCGATGACGACTTGAGGAAGAAATTCATTTTTGGATTCTTTGATTTATTTAATTTGTTGGGTTATGTTGCTGGTTTGATTAATTAGATTTTAATGGGGTTTTAATTGGGTTATTTGGCTGGGTTAAATTGCTTGATTTGATTGTTTGCTACTGGATTTGGGTTTGATGTTTGTGGCCGGATTATTAAAAAGAAAAAAAAATAGAAGAACATGAAAATAGGATGAGAAAGAACAGAAACGAAAGAAAGAAAAGAAGAGAGGATGATGAAGATTGAAGGGAAAAAGAAAAAGAAAAAGAAAAGAAAAGAAAGAGAAGAAAAGAAAAAGAAAGGAATAAGAAAAGAAAAAAAACGGGAAAGAAAAACAAAGAAAGAAAGGAAGGAATAAAAAAATAAAAAATGGAAAAGTATCTGACACGTGTCAGAAATGTGTCAGAGGTGCAACCGGGTAGAAAACGGTCATAATGGGTGTTGACCGTTCCAGACCATACTTTTGTAATTGACCATGAGTTCAGGGGAGATCAATTAGAACATTTCAAGTTGAGGGGAGGAGTTTATTTTTTTTCTTAGTACAGGGAGTCCACATGCAATTAACCCTATTTTTGTGAACGATTACTTCTATGAAGTAATTTTCATTGTTTATGTGTTTGCTCCTTTAAGTAATTGCTTAATTCCCCATGTGTTAATTGTTTTATTTTAGTTATTGTTGATGACAAAAGTGTAGCGAGATGCATGGGTAAATAATGCGGGTTTCTTAGTTGTTTCGCGTGTGTAAATCATGCTGGTATCGTAGCTGTTTTGCTGGTGTAAATGACGCTGGTTTTGGTGCTGATTTCGTGTCTTGTAATGATGTTTTCGTGTGGGTTTGATGCTCAAGTTATGAGCTCAATAATGCTGATTTTTGTGACTGATTTCAGGTCTGTTTTGTGGCTGTTTTTCGTATGCAAATGATGATGGCTATGTAGCTGTTTTTCGTATGAAATTGATGATGGTTTTGTGGTTGTGTCGTATGCCAATAATGATGGTTTAGTGGTTGTTTCGCGTATGCAAATGATGATGGTTTTATTGATATTTCGTATGTAAATGATGGTGTTAATCGTGTAGTTGTTTTGCATATGTAAGTGATGTTAATCATATAGCTGTTTTGCATATGCAAATGATGTTAATAATGTAGCAAGTTATGTGTGTAAAGGGTGTTGGTTTCGTAGAAAGTGATGCGTGTAAATAATGCTAATTTCGTATGATGATTTTGGGTCTGTTTCGTGTCCAATTTCGTATGGAAATGATGCATAAAATGGTGCATATTTCGGTCTGTTTTTGTGTCTGGTTTGCATGTGTAATTGATGCATGTTTCGTGTCTATTTTGCGTATCAAGTTGACACTCAAGTTATGCGTATAATGGTGCTGGTTTCTTGTCTGATTTCGTGGTAAATTAAGGCTCTAATCATGTGTGTCATGCTGCTGGTTTTGAGTTGAGTTTAAGCTCATGTTATGCATCAAAATGTTGCTATTTTAGGCCCAATTTCCATGCCATATTGCTGCTCAATCTTGGTTCGGGAATAATGCTTGTTTTCCATGATGAAATGTTCCTTTACCCTGGAAAGGGGATGGGCATGTCCCCGAATGGAGATTTTATCTGCTTTTTTTTTTTTGCTTGTGCAATAACCAAAAGTTCAAATGCTTCAGACATCTCAATAGGTGAATGAATCTTATATTATTCTGCGCAAAATAAATCTTATATTGG
>NBIL01018236.1:0-12565 GCA_002752925.1 Viola pubescens var. scabriuscula
TTTTTTTTTCTGACAGGTCAAATTTCAGGTGAAGACTGCTGCTGGGTTCCATCTTAAGGATTTAGTTTTGGAGGAGGCAAACAATAGCAAAGCTACTTGGATTGTAATGGATAGGTTATTCTTCTTCCTTCCTGTTGAATTGTAATGGATATAATCCTAACCGTACATTAAGTCTGAACTATGGCTAAATCCTGACTGTCAAAATGAAAGTTAGTAGAATCGTTAGCAAACTGTCAGTAGCTGCTGAACTGATTTGAAACTGAATTATCTTCTTTACAGTTGCAGCTGTTAGTAGGTAGATTTCTATGGATTTATCATTTCTGCATAGTTTATCTTTTCCATTCTAGCCGCGGAACTGATTTAAAATTGAATCTTCTTCGTTGCTGCAGCTGCTTTGCTAGACACTTCACTTTTCGAATGAGTGGCACAAATTATAATGTATCCTTAGTGAGTGATGATGAGGAAGCCATGGCTGACAATTGCTCGCTTAAAATTGACGGATCAGAAACTTCAATCATTGAGGACATGGATTGTAATCCAAGATCTCCAAAGCTGATTAGGGGATTAACATCAAAATGTGAACATTGTTACAATTCACCTCCTCCTGCCAGTACCAGCAAGGAAAGTGGACACACTAAAACTTTGTCCGAGCCATTTGCGGAAAGTGAAGTTTCAGGAAAAGTGAATCCACCGCAAGAAGAGGAGATTTCATTACAAGAAACCTTCATTGATGTACCGAAAAAGCTCGACGAGGCTCGAATTTTGTTAGGACAACCGTTGCAGTTTAGTTGGGAAGCCATTCAGAACATAACAGGAAGGTTTCAGTATAACATCTCGTGGCTTCAGGGCAAGAACTTTGAGAGCTTTATGGGACACTTGCCAGATGCTGACTCCTTTGTTATGGTTCAGAGATTCTCTGGAGATTGGTGTCACATTCTTGAAGCCGAAAAGAAAGCGGCCTTGTCTTTACACCACAGGAACATTCTTACATTGATAGGCTACCACAAGAGCAAGGATCACATATTTCTAGTTTTCCCCCATCAGAGTCAAAAGACACTCGATAAGTACCTTTTCGGTGAGTTCTGAGATCAACAGTTTCCAAACCTTTGCCTTTCTTGTAGCTTTTTTGGTTCTAATTGCGAAAAAATTGTAAACACAGATTCGCCCTGGAGACGAAAAGAATTGTCATTTCAACAGAGAATGCAGGTTGCAATAGGCACTGCTCAAGGTCTCCGGTATATGCACCAAGAATGCTGTCATGGCCCCATTCTTCATGGTGAATTGCTGCCCAGCACAATTTTCCTGAACCACAACTTTCAGCCAATGGTGAACATCTCAGAAACCACATTTCTTACAAACACACTTATTATATAGTCTCTGATTTTAATAATTATTTGATAATATCCCTTCGATCTTCCGGTTTCTGACAGATCAGCGGCTTCGAATACGCTAAATGGCTTAGACGTGAGCAAGAGGCATCAACCTCCAACAGCAGGTTTGCATTTCCATTGACATGGCTAAAATTTGTTTGTCACAGGATTAACACATTAGTTATTGAATTATATAACTGAATATGGTCTGAAAAAATATATATTAATTTGGTGGAAAAGGTACGAAATTGGGGATTCTTTGCACCAGAGATCAATGACCCTAATAAAAACTGATGTACTTGCGTTCGGAGTTCTGCTTCTAAGACTATTTTGCAAAAGGTCAATACCACCAGATGACAGAATTCTCCTTGACATGGTATGTGGTGCGCATAAATTTCTTTCATTTCTTCTTTTTGTTTGTCAGTATTAGGAAAAGCTATTCACTACTGGCATTCTATCTTGGCACGTCTACTTCAATTATCCAACTAATGGAAGAATATGGGACTTTGTTCTTCCCATAGCCCCGGGGGCGGAGATGCCCTGCCCACCCAAACCTTTTTTTTTTACTATACGTTATATATTTATCATTTATGACCCTTATGTTAATTTTGCGTTTAAGTCTATTAAGTTTAACTTTTTTATGTAATTTTAAAATCTCTTCATGCAAGGTCCTCAATCTTTTTTAAAAGTTTCTTTCAACTCCCTTAAGTATTAACTTTTTATGTAATCCTATTTTATTTGTAAAAAAAATTCACATTTGCCTCCGATCCCTTCCTTAATTTGTTTTCAAGAATTTCTAATTTAGTCCTGAATTCTTTAGGTTTTTAATTAATCCTACTTTTATTTATCCAAAAGATCTATATTTGACCCTCAAAATCTAGTTGAACTTTAAGAATGAATTAAAATTCAAGTTAACCTTTTATACTGATGACAAATAAATCAAAACTTTCTAAACATATTTTATTAACTTTTATAATTTTCTAAAATAGTTTGTAAATATTAAATATTCTATATATGTCTTTTTTATATATTAAAGAATACAAAAGTATAAAAATGGATAATGCTACTTTTTTTTCTACGTAGTATAATTATGGTCCTCAAAATAATGAGTCCAACTTCATTCAAGACTTCCCCCAACACTATTTTTCCTAGCTTCATTTCTACGAACACCTTATCTAAATTGATTCGTCCACACGTAACCGCCTCATTAGTTAGACTATTGTCTGCGTTAAAAACACAGCAGAGTCGTGAATAATTAGTAATTAATATCCCATCCTGGAAGATGACTTTTTACAATATGAAAATGGGTGTTTCTTGTCCTAAAAATGGCAGGCAAGACCACTGCTCCTGCAAAGAGCATTTCATGAGTTATTGGATGAAGAAGAATCTGAGGATTCAGACGTGCACGCAATTTACAGAGTGATGACTGCAGCGAGTCTGTGCACCAAGAAACGACCAAGTTCACGACCCCTTATGAGTGAGGTAAAGTGACCCGATCCGACCCAATCCGACCCACATACAAAACTTTCTCGTTACATCCTCCATGTCCGAAATCGAAAGACATGGAAATAAAAAGCTGCCTACTTAATTTATTTTCTTCTCTCTTTTCAATCTTTTTTTAATTCAGGTAGTGCCTATCCTTAAAGGTGAGATTTTTTGTCCTGGTCTATCCTCGCCATCAGACAACAGTTCATAGCACTTGGGAAGATCCGGAAAGAGAGTTTGATTCCACAGAGAAGAAATGGTGTGTTTGACCCAATTTTTGTTGGTAGAATCAGTTGAGTCCTCTCACGAAATTAAGAAAAAGAACTCTCTTGATTTATTAATTAAATTGTACAGGATAATTTGCATTGCATTGCTACTCATTTTTTATTTATTTTTGGCTCGAAAATCTTACTTTTTTTAGTTTATAAAAAGTATTATTGAAGTATAAACTTTGATAAATTCAAACATGAGCTAATTAACTTGTTTAGTTGCAAATTTGGTATTTTATCTCGATACGTAATTTCAATGTTCACTCGCGTATGCTCGAGGAATTGAAAGTTGGTGTTATTCCACTATCAAGGGAGATGAAGTTTGTTTAGAAAAGAAACAGACAGAACATTACACAGATTACCCTATATATATATATATATCACGGAGGAATATCCACCATAGATTCTGCGAGTAATCTGCTATTTTGTACCACAGGAATGTTCTTACTCTATGTGCTAGATTCTTTTGCCAAAAAGTATATGCTTGATTCTCATTTCTCACTTCTACAACCTACACACATTGCTGAAAAGATATAATCTGAGACGATTCACCCAATTTTCCACATATATAACTCATTATAATGTGTCAGTACACCGGAAAAAAAGTCCAAGGGTAAGAAAATGATTCACTCTTTGGTAGCGTTTGGTTCACGAAATGCTACATTCTCCGTTGGAATGATACTCGGGAGAGTAATTGAGAGGAATGTTAGTTTTTTTTATTTGGTTGAAATTTAAGATTCCCGGGAAAGTAACATTATTGTGTTTGTTTTGTATTTGAGAATCCTAAACGAAAGTAAGAAAAATGACTACTTTATCATTTTCTATATTTGTGTCTTTGTTATCTTGTTAGGTATCTAATTATCATTTTCTATATATACTATGCTACACAGTTTCTTCTAAACACGTTAGACTTTCTCTCTATTTTTAATTGTCTATCTTTTAACAATCAAAATATCAAATGGTTTTGCTTTATAACTATGAGTTTTTTTTTTCAGGTTAAAGAACATGACAAATGACTCCGGTTTTTTTTATAAAGTTTTGGACAAATATATCATTTAATAAAAAAATTAACTTTTCCTATAAGGAGAATCACTCTCCCCACCCCCTAGCCAAGAAATCACTTTCCTTCATTTTTTTAAAAGTCAAGGCGGTCAAGGAAAGTTGGATTATGGGAGAAAGTGATTCCTTGTCGCAACCAAACACAATAAAGCTCGGAATCTCAAATTTCCGAGTCATTTTTCTCTCTTATTCCGCCAACCAAACGCACCCTTAACGTAAAGAATAAAGAAAACTATACCTTTAAATAATCGAGGCTCAATTGTACTAGAACGAAATTAATTTTAAGTCTGAAAGGGATAGAAAAATCAAGGGAAAAAATATATTTCTCTCATAGGCTATATAAGACGATGAAATGCTTCGATAATTAAATAAAACAAAACCTCATATTAATAAAAAAACATGTAATGATTTTTTACTAGGAGTAAAATGCATGATTTCTAGCGATTACTTGGATATGAATTGTATTAATTTTTTATAAGAGGCCTTCACCACTCCACATTTCATTTCTTAGTTTTTCTTTTTTTATAGATAGTGAGTTTGTTGAAGGGATCGAAGAAAAAAAAGTTATGAACTTTCTTAAAAAAAAAAAAAAAAATCTTATTGGTTTAAATTTTCTATATTTTTATACATTCTAATTTTTTCCTCTTTTTACACATTTTTTTAAAAAAAGTATATTATTTCTGATTTTTTATTTTTTTGTAAGTTTTTAAAAATTTCTCCCTATTTTTTTTTGTTTTCTTTAATGCTGATGTGACATGTCATTTAATAAAAAATAATACTAATAAATGTCATATTATTTGATAGAGGTCACATGTCAATTATTTAACACTGTTAGTTAAAATTAAGTGGTACGGTGACAATATTATCTAATGGTAAAAATATGGGTAATAAATTTGTCGGTTTAATCGATAAATCTTAGATGCTAAATCAATCGCAAAAATAAATGGTTAAATTGTTTTTTTTAGCAAATTTTCGGTGTTAATCTGTTTTTTTTTATATATATTTAATCGAAACAAACATATTGCGCTCATGTGCGTAACACATGGCAATTCGTTGAAAAAAAAAAAAACAGTAGAAATTTGTCTTGCAGAAATTCAAATTAAAAGAATTAGGTGGTAGTTTGCTCACGTGTCAACGAATGAACATGACCACAGCCTCCGCGTTATGTCCACCACACTCCACACTCCACACTCCACAGTACTTGCCGCCGGTTCGTATAATCGTATAGGACCCGGAAAAATGTATTTTTTGATTTTTTCTACCTACTGTATCTTTTTTTTCCTTTTTTTTAATTAGAAACAAAGTCGATTTAGAATTTTCTTTTTCTTGACCCAAGAAATATAAAAATAAATAGGAAGAACAATAAACATAAATATTAAATCACGAGAAATATCTTTTATCGAACGGCATTCAATTTGTGTGGCCTCCGCTAAACAACTCAACTCCTCCCTCACCTCACTGTCTTTCTTCCTCCCCTCTCTCTCTCTCTTGATTATCTCTTTCGCATCTTTCCGCTCAATTCCATCTCTTATCTCTTCAAATTCCACTCCGGCTCATTACGCAGACGTAACGTTCACCGGATTCCGTCGTCTGAACCGGCAACAGCGAATTCCTTCTTGTCTACTAAAATTCCAATCAACGGACGAACTGCCAATTTCACTTGTGCCGTGCCGCGTTGCGTGGCGTGTTTAGAGCTTGCTTAGCTTTTCTAATCCAATGGGATTTCTCTGCTCCGATGCTTCGTCGTAGAAATGGCTTCTTCTGCTGCTACTCTATCAGGTGAGTTCGCTTTCTCGATGTTTTACAATTTGGTATAGTTTTTGAAAGCCTGTTTTGATTGTATGTGTAAGTGGTCTCTTGGTGTCTCGGCTCTTATATGATTTCCTTTCGTGTTTTTTTACATGTTGCAGTATCTGTGGAATGTGTGAATGTATGCAAGTTATCTAAGTGGGATGCAGTCGGGAGATATGACTGTAGTGCGCTTTCTTGTGCTTGGAAGGCACCTAGAGTCTTGACAGGGTTTCTTGCCAGCTCTGCACATTCTCCTCAGTCTTCCTTCTTATGTACGCTGAATGGAAGAAGACAGTCCAAATCAGTAAGTTTGTCGAATTCATTAGATTCTATTTTTGATACTTGTTGTTCGCTTAAGTTTACTAGCTGATATTACCAGTTTCATTCGTTTTTTTGGAAAATATAGATGAAACTATGGGATATTTGTTAAACTCCGGAATAGATAAAGGAGGGAAATAAAAGAAATCGGTAGTTTAGTTTACTAATTTGGATGCAAGAAATATGGCGTGCTGATAGCTTTTAGGTTTAATCTTGGATCAGCCAAGTATTATGAGTTTGTTTCTACTTTCTACTGTTGGAAAACAATTCAAATGGTGGAATATACTGTATGTAGAACAGTAGAACTATCTCTTGCCGCTAGTATACCATGTGCTTGTCTTGTGAAAATAATGACATCAAGCGAAGTTTTCTGAAGCCTTCTTAAGGGCTTTAGTCCATCAATTTTGGTATGATGGATGTTGTTAAGATGTCCATTTTACCATGTATTTATATTTCTTTTTATTTATATTCTGTCCCTTTTTTTGCTACCTCAGAAATGTAAGTTGGTAGCCATACATCTTTTCTTTCCAATCCTTTCTTGTACCTCAAGTAAAGGGAGGTGTTGTGTAATTTGTCAGATTAATTAAATGTTGCGATGATTAGTTACACCTGTGTGGAGAACCTAGTCATGCTTTAAGAGTGCCAGATTGCCTCAAGTTTGGTTGTATTTACAAATACATAACGTCAAATGCAGTCCATGGAAACCACAGTATATTCTTCTGGGGTCTTATCGAAAGTTTGTTTACAGCTTCCCACGACTATTGATATTGACATAAATTTCCTATGTTACAACCTTGACAGAAGTGTGAAGCCTTTAACATTGGAGATTGTTATCCCAGCAAAGCTTTGGTCTCTGCATATCCTAGGAGTCTCTTTAACTCAATAGTGCTACATTTTTCTGGTAAAAGATTGCAACTGTATTGCTCTTCATCCGTGACAGCAGATACCTTTACTGATGTTTCTCCTGAGAGTTTGTGGGAGGTAAAGTTTTTCACCATTTCTTCCCCTGAGGTTCTGCTATGATTATGAGCAATTCAAGCTATCTTCTAGTATAGTTTGGTTTATAGTCTCAACCTGCTGAATTTTTCTTCAGGATCTTAAGCCCACTGTTTCTTACCTTTCACCGAAGGAGTTGGAATTGGTGCACAATGCTCTAAAGGTGATCTTCTTGCTTAGGAAGAGTCTTTTTTTTATGCATTGCAATAAACAGTCTTAGGGTACTCATGCTGAAGTTTCTTTTTTCTGTTTTTGGTTGATACAGCTTGCTTTTGATGCTCATGATGGTCAGAGAAGACGCAGTGGAGAGCCCTTCATCATTCATCCTGTTGAAGTTGCACGTATCTTGGGAGAACTTGTGAGTTAACCTGAATTCAATTATAACCATGCTTAAGCTGTACATTATGCTCCACTCTACAATCTAAGACTGTTACTTTGATGTTCCTCAAGGAATTGGATTGGGAGTCAATTGCTGCTGGATTGCTCCATGACACTGTTGAGGATACAGATGTTTCATTTGAAAGAGTAGAGGAAGAATTTGGTCCTATTGTCCGCCACATTGTAGAAGGAGAGACTAAGGTGTTCTGTTTATATTGGTATATTTATGTTCTTCATCAGGTAGCACTTTGACATCTTGTTGTTTTTGAAAATATTAATTTCAATTTGCTTTCTTTTCTGGAAAGGTATCCAAGCTGGGGAAATTAAAATGTAAAAATGAAAATGATTCGGTACAAGATGTAAAAGCAGATGACCTGAGGCAGATGTTTCTCGCCATGACTGAGGAGGTGATTTGATAGTGCAATTTCTGTCAATTCCTTTGCTGATACTTCGTTTAATCTATTTTTTCAACTGACCGGCTGTTGTTTCAGGTCCGTGTTATCATTGTCAAATTAGCAGACAGATTACATAACATGCGTACTCTATCGCATATGCCACCACACAAGCAGGTAGCATATCAAGTTCTTGAACGTTTGTTTTGCTTTTGAGCACTTCACATTATTTTTAAAATTACTGGTTTATGTGCAGTATAGCATTGCAATGGAAACACTTCAAGTTTTTGCTCCTCTTGCAAAATTATTAGGAATGTATCAAATCAAGGTACACTTGACTTATCCTCACTTTTTCTCATTTCAACTTTTATTGTACAAATTGGAGGTGTAGGTTGTATGTTGATGATATTTATGTTGCAAATGACATTTTTGCAAGGGTGACAAAGCTTATGATGCTTAAATATTGAAAGTTCTGCATGCATTACAATATAATTTCAACGTTAGGAATTGCCTTGTTTGAACTTGAAGTAAGCATTAAACTTATTTTTTCTTCACTATTGCTAATCCTTGTCAGAAATGGATCATTTGATTCTCTCCTTTGTTATAAAATTTGAAACCCTTCTTACTTAAGTCATGATTCTGTCATCTTTCACATTAGATTGTTTGCAGTACCAAGTTTTGAGTGCCCTGGATGGCTTTGGGTATATTGAGTTTGAAACGTACTCATTCACCCTAACACTCTTCAGCCTTGTTAGTTGATTTCTGACTGGTTAGAGATAATGTATTGCAGTCTGAGCTTGAAAATCTGTCATTAATGTATACAAATGCCGAAGATTATGCTAAGGCCAAGAGGAAGGTTGCGGAGCTTTATAAGGAACACGAGAAGGAGCTTGTGGAGGTACTCCCCCCTTCCCTACTCCCTTTTTATGCATGGACATTCAGATGCACCTTAAGTTTTGTTCAATATGTTTATCATGATTCTTAGGGTCAATGGTCTAATCTTTGAGACCTTTTAGTTTGTGGTTGGTTGTTCAGGTAATGTTGCATCAGTGTGGTTTTGTTGACCAGGCCATTTTCTTTGTTTTTTAGGCAAACAAAATTTTAAAGAAGAGGATCGAGGAAGATGAGTTCCTAGAACTCATGACTGTGAAAACTGAAGTTCGTTCTGTGTTCAAGGACCCTTACAGGTAGCTATGAACCTTTATTCTAGTTCTGTGTTCATTTATTTTTCTTGGCCAGCTTGCTGATATGTTTTAAATCCTTGTTGCTGTTTAGATGTTTAATGGTTTAATTGTAACCCACATTGTCATCTGATTAGAGAATTGTTTAGATATGTATTTTTCTTTTCAATGTGCGCTTACAAGCTAAGAGGTTCTGGTTTGGTCTTGTTTAGGTCGTAAAGCAGTTTGAAGAGGCCACTGGTTGATTTAGAATGTTAATGAGATTTAGATTCCTTCTTAGTGTTTTGTTGCTTGATGATGGTTACTGTGGAGGTCCTAACTGGTAACTTAATTTTGGTCTTTTCAGTATTCACAAGGCTGTGCTTAAATCTAAAGGTTCAATCAGTGAGGTCAACCAGCTTGCACAGGTCTGTAGATGAGTTCTTGAACCATCTTGAGAAAGTTGTGAAACTTTTCTGAACATATTCAGTTTTTTGATATGTTGCTTTTTTTTTGCTATAACCAGCTCCGTATTATCATAAAGCCAAAGACATGCATTGGAGGTGGGCCTTTGTGTAGTCCGCAACAGGTAAATCCTTGCTCATATTTTGAGTGAGCTGTTTCTCCTACTTCACTTTTTTGCTTAATTGACTATATTTCATTTTTCATGTTTTCATTCTCTGCAGATTTGCTACCATGTTCTTGGTTTAGTCCATGGAATTTGGACACCTATCCCTCGAGCTGTGCGTATTTTTCTTTCCTTCTCTTTGAGGCCTCATTTGTCAAAGCTGACATGAGAGTCTTTTTTATATATCAAGAATTATTGGCTTCTTTTTGTTACAGATGAAGGACTATATTGCAACCCCAAAACCAAATGGCTACCAAAGTCTACATACAACTGTAATTCCATTTCTGTATGAGAGCATGTTCCGACTAGAAGTTCAGGTACAAGCTGATTTTCGTTTCATTCAGGAGTTCTATTTTCCCTAATTGTAGGAAACAAGGCTCTATTTTCTCCCCCTTCTAAAAGATGGGTGGAGGCTTCTTCCTTTATCCTTTTGTTTGGTGAACTTCTTGTAGATTTTCCCTGGATTCGTAGTTAATTTCCAGTGCCTCCTCAATTACTTGTTTGGTTCTAGTGACGTATTTTGGTTTTAAAACCATATCTTTGGCAGATAAGAACTGAAGAAATGGATTTGATAGCTGAGAGAGGCATCGCTGCTCACTATAGTGGAAGAGTATTCGTTACAGGTTTAGTTGGGCATGCAAAGCCTAATGGTAGAAGTTCAAGAGGGAAGACAGTCTGCCTTAACAATGCCAATATAGCACTTAGAGTATGCCATTTTTCGCTCTTGATAGTTGTGATTTGTGACATTGGACAAGTTCCTTTAAGAACTAGTAGAAAATATGTGTTAGTCCCCTGACTTTGATGCTAATTTCATGGATGAAGTCCTCTCTTTCCTCCAGATTGGCTGGCTCAATGCAATTAGAGAATGGCAAGAGGAGTTTGTTGGCAATATGAGCTCTAGAGAATTTGTAGATACTGTAACGAGAGATCTGTTAGGCAGCCGTGTCTTTGTGTTTACACCAAGGGGGGAGGTAAGAGAGTGGTGGCTTACTTATGAGGTTCACAGTTTTCTCTTTTAGGAATTGTTGTGGAGCTCTGGATTTAATATTTGATGGTACATTTGCATATACAGATCAAAAATCTTCCCCAGGGGGCTACTGTGATTGACTATGCCTATATGATACACACTGAAATTGGCAATAAGATGGTGGCAGCAAAGGTATTCCTTTCAATTTATTATTTGGTATCATGTTCTTTGATCATGGTCTTGCAAGATAAGTCAAACCAAACGATAATAAAAATTATAAACTAAGTACACTCTGTTTGTGGCAGGTTAATGGCAATCTCGTTTCTCCACAGCATCAGCTCACTAATGCAGAAGTTGTGGAGATACTCACCTATGATGTTAGTATTTTTTGTTGACAATTGTTATTGCTAATCTTTCTTATTTCCTCAGTTAGGTGCCTTGTTATATCCTGTGCATAACGGGGAAACACAAAGATGTGTTTTACCTCTTACTGAAAATTGAATGATTTGGAAGCTTGATATGACTTTTACAGTTCTCATTTTGTGTTAGACAGTTCATCATGCTAATGCATATTGGCCTTTCAAAGATTAATAATTTCAACTTTTATTTATTAAGTTAATTAATAATTGTGCTTCATAAGCATCTGAAACTTCTCTTCATTGCTTCTTCTTACCTCGTATCTGTTTTCCAGGCACTTTCAAGCAAATCAGCTTTTCAGAGGCACAGGCAATGGTTGCAGCATGCGAAAACGCGCAGTGCCAGGCACAAAATTATGAAAGTAGGTATACTGTCACTGATGATCATACTTCCCTTTCTGTAGTTGCCATTGGTCTAATTAATTAAAAATCATCTTGTTCAGTTCTTAAGGGAGCAAGCTGCTTTAGCTGGTGCTGAAATAACTGCAGAATCAATAAGTTCTGAAGAAGAGAGTGAGGCAGAAGAGCTCCCAGACAATTTGAAACCGAGCAGGCCTTTGTGGGAAAATTTCTTTATGAATGCTAACGAAAAGATGTGTAATGGGAAACACTCTGAAGATATCTTGCCCGTTAAATATGAGCCCATGTGGCTTCCAAAGGTTAATGGTAAACATAACAAGTATTTGCAAGGTAAGGGTGAACTACTATCTCAGGAAAATGGTGTTGCCAATATAATACAAGCTAGTATACCGATTTATAAGGAGGTCTTGCCCGGGTTAGAAAGTTGGCAAGCAAGCAAAATTGCCTCTTGGCAGAGTCATGAAGGACACAGCATACAGTGGTTTTCTGTTGTATGCATTGACCGAAGAGGTAAGTCAAAGTTATAAAGAGCGTTTTTTTTTGTTTTTTCTTTTACTGATTTGGTATCTCATGTTAATTCAACATCCTTACCCTGTGGATGACATTGAACATATGGGGGCTACATGCTCCAAACTTTTCATGCTTTTGATTGATTGTTTTAGGCCTTCTCTACCATGCGTCATTAACTTTGTTCACTTTTACATTTAAACATTATCTTCGATCATAATTTCAGGCATGATGGCTGAAGTGACGGCAGCACTGTCAGCTGTGGGCATTGCTATATGTTCTTGTGTGGTGAGTGATTGAGATTTATAAGAAAGTTGCGCTCTGTTTAAGTGTTTGGCAGTGTTTGACTTACGGCATCTTTATTTTCATTGACCAGGCCGAGGTTGACAGAGGAAGGGGAATGGCTGTGATGCTGTTTCATATCGACGGGAACCTTGATAATTTGGTAGCGTGCAATCAAATATCTTTT
>NBIL01018265.1:0-13572 GCA_002752925.1 Viola pubescens var. scabriuscula
GAAGATCTATTCTGGCAATTGTCTGCCAAGGTTTGGAGTAGCAATTTAGCCTCATCAACTGTGTGATCCTGTAATGCTTCACCAGCTGCACCATCCACTCTATCTTGATCCCTCTCACACATCCCATCATAAAAGTATTGGATGATTTTCTGTTCTTCCACTCCATGTGTGGGACATATTTCTTGTAAATCACGAAACCGTTGATAATATTCGTTGAAGCTTTCATCACTCTTTTGTTTGATTGCAACCAAATTATTTCATGTTGTTCCAGCTTTTGTTGCATTCCAATATTTATTGAGGAAGATTGATGTCATCTCTTCCCATGTGGAAATGGTATTGTGAGGAATGCTATAAAACCATGTCTGGGTTGCGCCTTCAAGGGACCATGGAAATGCCTTCAATTTGACCCTTTCTAGGTCAAGTGTGGGTGGTTTGTATGTTTCAGTTTACACATGCAGATTCCTCAAGTGAGTATGAGGATTCTCATTTGAGAGACCATAGAACTTGCTGAGATTAGAGACAATATGAGGCTTTATAGACCAATCATTCGCAATGGGGGGGTAGTCGAATGCATGAATAAGTGGTCCTTTCAGTCGCTCTATTTAGATCTCTCATTGTCCTACGTGGTGGATTTTCTGCCATGTTTGGAGCATGTTCTTCTTCTTCTAGCCCAACGGCTTGGTCTAGTTCATTGCTCTGACTAGAACTTGTCTGCGAGTCTGAAGTTACTGACTCGCTTTCCTCTCGTTGTTTACTCTTTGTTCTCTTCCTCATCTTAGTCTCGGACCTTGTTAACTCTGGGTTGTATGAGAGTAATTCCTTAGTTGAGGACCTGGTCATCAACTACAAAAACAAAACGAAAACAAAAACTACGAAACACCATTAAAATTCCCCGGCAACGGCGCCAAAATTTGATCGCTTGTCGAGAGCGTCAAATATAGTGTTGTAAATGATATAAGAATAAGGGAGAAATACAACTTATCACGACCACAATTGGCTCGTAGATGGTGGTAAGAGGATCGTCCTCAGAGACTTCGTAGGTGTGTAGCTTTTGGTTGACTTTTTCGTCACAGAAGGTTGGTTGAAACTGTTCCTGAAATTCAAAATAAAAACAAAACGGATAAACAGTCTTAATGGGCTAGGCCACTGGCTTGGCCTAAACAAAATGATGACTTGTGAAAAATGGATGGGAATGATTCCTGGTAAGGGCACTCGTGAGCTTCATTTCTTACACCTCGATCATTGATTCAATGATGTTAATCTCCGTATTTGTAGCAATGCTATAGAACGCAAGGGCACCTATACGCTGGTTAAAGGGCTTAATCGTTTGGCTGCTGCCTTGACAGGACTACTACTGCACAGTCTTTCTCAATGGCATAGGGGAAGACAATGCCTAACTCATGTTTACCTCTCCATTGAGGCCTTCGGTTGTCAATTAGATCTGAATCATCACTTATTTCCACCAATCTCCACTGGACTGGCTATCTACTTCACCTCTCGGGTTTCACACGTCTCCTTCGAGGTTGACTACAACTTGCAGGATAAATCTAAGGATGGCCAGTCCTCTTCTTCACCAAGAAAGCGGTTTGTTGACTCCAACAAATAAATGATTACAAAGACAAGATTATGAAGCGTATTTAGATCTCACAAGGTGTAGGAAACTTTAGCTCAAAAGCCCTTACTAAGAACGGATGATTTAGCTAGACATAATCATAATAACAATTAATTGGGAAAATTTTAATTGCATTCAATAAAGGAAATAAATCTATAAAATCCAGAAAATGGAAAATACAGAGCAGGAAATTGTTTAGAATCTTAGAGAGAGCTCTAAAGACCACTGCCACTTGGTCTTTTAATAAACCACACTCCTCCTCTAATTCAAAGTCTAGTTTAAAATAATAAGATAGACTACAATAAAATCCTAGATATTGTTTGTTTAAAAAGAAGGATAAAGTTTCCAAGAGGATAAATCTGGAGTCATTTGATTCTCCCATCCAGCTCAGCAATCTGCTCAAATCGCCAACTTCAACAACCATCTCGCTTTATCCAGACTCCATGCTTGAGTGAAACTCTGTTGCAACCAGTCTAGGCCAAGCCTGCGGCCTAGACAATCCTTAAGCGCATCCTCACATCCATGAATTGCTCCAAAATCTCCTCCATTCCAGAACTGCCAAAATAGGGGAAAATATGCAAAAGTCAATAGCTTTACTGTTCTAATTACTGGGAATCAGATGGTAAAATTATAAGAAAGTAGCACATGATCAGCCGCTCTGATAATGAGGGAGAATGCAAAATGCAAAAATATAAATGACGACTTCCCTGATAGTGGGATGAAAAGATGATGACTTCCCTAATAATGGGGTGAAAAGTAAATGACAGAAATATAAATATAAATGACAACTGCCCTGATAATGGGGTGAAAAGTAAATGACAAAAATTTAAATGATGGCTTCCCTAATAATGGGGTGAAAAGTAAATGACAAAAATGTAAATGAGGATTTCCCTGATAATGGGTGAGAAGTAAATTGCATAAATGTAAATGAGGATTTCCCTGATAATGGGTGAAAAGTAAATAACAACTTCCCTGATAGTGGGGTGAAAGGTAAATGACAACTTCCCTGATAGTGGGGTGAAAAGTAAATGAAAACTTCCCTAATAGTGGGGTGAAATGTAAATGACAGAAATATAAATGACAGAAATGTAAATGATGACTGGAAATGATGGATTTAATTATGGCGATGCAGAGTGATGTGTAAATCAAAATGGTGTAAAGGGACTGGAAAATAGGTTTTTACCTTGAACTTACCGCGCGAACTGACATAGAGAGTGAAGGAAAGCCACCACGTGAACTGAGCTGGAGGGTTGTTGGAAGCCACCTCGTGAAATATGCTGGAGAGTGGTTGGGATCCACCGCATGAGCTGAGCTGGAGAGTGGGGGGTTTTACACGGATGTTTGGAAAGGTGTGGGGCTACCATAGATTTTTTGGAAAGGTGTGGGGCTACCACTGATAAACGGGAAAGTGTTGGGCTACCACTGATATTTGATATGGGATGTGGGACTACTACGGATATTTTGATGGAAGGGTGTGGGACTACTATGGATATTTTATGGAAAGATGTGGGACTACCACTGATATTTTATGGAAGGATGTGGGCCTACCACTAATTTTGGTGGAAAGATGTGGGACTACCACTGATATTTTATGGAAAGATGTGGGACTACCACTGATTTTGGTGGAATGATGTGGGACTACCACTAGATGATGTGGGACTACCACTGATATTTGGAAGGATGTGGGACTACCACTGATTTTTGATGGATGGATGCAAAAATGTGAATTGAGGTCCGGACGAGGGTACCACTGATATTTTATGAAAGGATGTGGGCCTACCACTAATTTTGGTGAGAAAGATGTGGGACTACCACTGATATTTTATGGAAGGATGTGGGACTACCACTGATTTTGGTGGAACGATGTGGGACTACCACTGATATTTGGAAGGATGTGGGACTACCACTGATTTTTTATGGATGGATGCAAAAATATGAATTGAGGTCCGGACGAGGGTAGCAATCGTAGTCCGTACGCAGATGCTGAAAATATAAACTCAGGTCCTGGCGAGGGTAGCACTCGCAGTCCGTACTCTGATGCTGGAAATGTAAACTCAAGTTCGGGCGAGGGTAGCACTCGCAGTCCGTACGCAGATGCTGGAAATGTAAACTCAAGTCCGGGTGAGGGTAGCACTCGCAGTCCGTACGTTGATGCTGGAAAAGTAAACTCAGGTTCGGGCGAGGGTAGTACTCGCAGTCCGTACGCTGTAAATTCATGTTCGGGTGAGGGTAGCACTCGCAGTCCGTACACTGTAAATTTATGTTTGAGCGAGGGTAGCACTCGCAGTCTGTACACAAATGCTGGAAATGTAAACTCAGGTCCGGGCGAGGGTAGCACTCGCAGTCTGTACGCTATGGCGGAAAAGCAACAGGTGAGGGTAGTACTCGTGCCCTTATGCTGATACAGAAAAGTAAACTTCAGATCCAGGCGAGGGTAGTACTCGTGTCCTTTCACTGTCGCTTGAATGTTGTTTGATGGTTGCTTTGCTCGGATGTCAATGGCTTTTGACGGATGAAATGAACGAACTGCTTACTCAAACTGAGGAGAAGAGGCATGGAGGAAGATGGGCTTCTCGGATAGCGAGGATGATTGTCTCTGACATTGAGGATGGATGAGTCAGGTACGGGCGAGGGTAGTACTCATAGTCCGTTCGCTGGTGCGGAAAATTTAATGGTATGTCCGTGCGAGGCTATCGCTCTCCGGACGCTGATGCTGAAGATGTCCGTGCGAGGATATCGCTCTCCGGACGATGATGCTGAAGATGTACGTACGAGGCTATCGCTCTCCGGACGATGATTGCTGAGGATGTCCGTGCGAGGCTATCGCTCTCCGGACAGTGATGCTGAAAATGTAAATGCATGTCCGTGCGAGGCTATCTCTCTCCGGATGCTGGTGCTGAACAGACTTGAAAGAGGTGGGGATACCACGCGCAAAGTGTTTTGACTAGGTGGGGATACCACACACAGAATGTTGTGATGAGGTGGGGATACCACCAGATGCTGCGAGGATAGTGAGGGAACTGAGCCGTTGTACGATTGGATTGTAAGGGAACTGGGCCGCTGCACGATTAGATGGTGAAGGAACTGAGCCGCTGCACATTTGGATGGTGAGGGATTCTACTTGCATGTCTTGCGGATTTGAGGCTTGGTGCTCCGGCTGGAGGCTTTGCTTGGATGCCTCGCGGATTCACGGATCGGTGCTCCAGCTGGAGGCTTTGTTTGGATGCCTCGCGGATTCGCGGCTTTGTGGCTTGGTGATGAGGGCAAGATGATGGTTTTCTCATCGAGACCCATTTTGCAAGGCTTTGCTGGAGTTTCCTTTCCAAACTTGTACCCTGCGAGTAGGAAGGAAGCAAACACGAAGCAGCGTGGATGGAAAAAGAGAGAGCACTTGATATACAGGTAAAAAAGAAGATCAAATCGTGAAAGGGATCCCACACTACCCCAAGGCTTGCCCCCAAGCATTTTATTAAATTAAAACAACTTCCTTATCAAGAGAAAGTTCAACATATTTGAGCATTTTTTGGAGAACTTGTCATCCAATTTTTTTGTCATATGAGCGAGCTTGATACAAGCCTAGAAAAGCATCTGCATCTGGCCCAGAAGATAACGACCTTAAGGACAAGACTTTCCCACGTCATGTAGACGTAAACAATCCTCACCGGATACTGGTGTTTGTGCTCATGCTCAGAAATGAGGCTATGTGTTTACACTCATAAAAATGCAACAAACATAGCACAAAAATTAAGTTTGAAATGTCAATCCGAGTGAATAAACTTCAAATGAAGATGCACATGCATGGGCATTCTAATAACCGAAAGGACTTTGCAAGAGAAAAGAAATGAAGTGGGTAGTTTTAAAAGAAGAAAAGGAAACAGTCTGTTTAAGAAAGGGGAGCTTCTTAGCAGAAAGAAGAAGAGTTCTAATGAACAGTGCTTGCTGATTGGCCGCGGCGAGGGCAAAGTGCACAAGTTCTTCAATCTTTGCGGGGGATGATTTTTCCGAGATCATCTTTTGTTGGCGAGGTGCACAAGTCCTTGAATGTTTACTAGAGATGCTCCTTCTTCTTTGGTGAAACCCTGAAATGGATCTTTGATGAACCCCATATGAAGAGGTTTTTCCTTTACGGGTCTGAGATTAACCGGACCAGTTGCTACTGTCGTGCATTACCACTGCTTTACTGCTGTTCTGGTTGCTACAAGAGGAAATAGCTTTCCCCCCTTTCGGAAGGTTGACTGAGAGCCATTCTCTTGTTCTTGACTGCTTTTATTGATCGTGTTCTTTGAACACCTTTTCTTTGAAAATTATTTTTTCTTTTCTTTTATTTTTTTTTAATTTTTTTTTTAAGTGTAGATACAAGCAGTGAGTAAAGTATGTACGGTTTCCGTCTTGGCTTTCCCCAGTTTGGATTTTGGCAGAGACCTTCATTTCTTGTTTTACTCGGTCTGTTATCTATCAGCAATCCCCGGGGGTTTCTTTTTTTATGTCTCTTGTGTCCCCGCCTTTGCAAACCACATTTGATGTGTACCTTACCTCTGGTTAGGAATCTCAATTAAGCAATGCTCATTGGCTAAGGGGAGTTCAAGTGGGAAATAAAAGTTTTTACAAGTGGTTTATAAACAGATTGAGTTGAATTTTCAAGGATAAGTTTTATAGGAAAAAGGCTGAGAAGACCAAAGAAAGTGGAAGCAAAAAGCAAAGTCCTTTGTCATTTTACTACTATCCCATGTTTAATGGCGCATGTACCCAGGATATTATGCAAATCTAACTAGCGCTTAGCTTGGCATCTGCACTCATGAAAAAAATAAGGCATGAAGGCCCAAAGTGCTCACAGGGATATGATTGTGACTACTTATGTCTAAGGCATGCTGTAGATATAAGAGCTAGCAGGCGAAATCATGCATGTCATAAGATTTCGGGTGGATGCACAAGTTATCTGTGATGCAATAAAATGTTGAATATGCCCTAATCTGTGGAAGGTTTGAAAAATTGAGGGCAGTGTGGATTTTATTCAAAAAAAATTATCCACAATTGTAAAGCTAAAAAAACTTTAACAATTTTGAAGATAGAATGTGAGGGCGTGACTACTCACGAAAAAAGTTGCCCCTAGTGTAAAAATGAATGCAGAATAATTGTACAATGGATAAAATTTAAAGAGATGGGACGGAAAAATGGACTTCTCTTGGATATGTGCGGCGGGGCCGCAAGTGGTCCTTCAAGAACTAGTAGGAGGAAGGTTCATTTTCTAGCATGGCATTATGCAGGCAAACATGGCCTGATTCAAGTTCCTGCAAAACTAAAGAGGGAATACTGAGTAGCAATGAAAGGCAAAAATGAGAAATATAATCGATAAGTTTTAGACTCTCCCTTTTATAGCAAGATTGTTGGTAAGCACGGCATGATTCGGATCCTATCTTGGGTTCCTTTACATGGACATCGAGACCCACTGATATTTTGCGGAAATGCGAATATGAAATTCTGTTCGGACGTTATCGTCCATTGAGATTTTGATGGGAAATTTGAAATGAAAATTCCGTTTGGGCACCTCTGCCCATTAGGAGGTTGATGCTGAATTTGAAATGAAAACTCCACTCGGGCGTTGGTGCCCACTGGGATGTTGATGCTGGGATTTCCATGTCCAAGAAGTCGTCCTTAAGACAGGTTGCTTGTAGTGCAGGATGTGATGGTCTACTTTGCGAAGAGACCAATTCTTTGCAGATTACGTAGCAAGGGAGAAACAATCTTAAACTCTTTTCTGATTTGCTTCTTTTAACTGCCCCGGGGCGGGGAAGAGGATCATTCGAGAGCTGATAGGAGGATGGTTCTTCTACCCTTGTTGAGTAGCGAGGGGCTGAAGCGGAGAGCTCATTGTTATGAAATAGGTCAATATTCCCATATGGCTTGGAGCTCAACAGAACATGATTTATCGACACGTATTGTCATGGAAAATTGTGCCATATGTAATGGAATGCATTTAAGTGCAAGTTCCATTCACTCTTGCGTGGAAGTGAGACTTCCTTGCTCCTGCTCGCACTCGGTATAACCATGAAGAGTTGACTTTGGATTGTTCACAGTCCTCTTCTAAAATTGCTCGCCCTCCAAGTGTAAGCGTTCATTTATTATCATGGGACGACATTTTTCCATTCGAATCCCTTTGCATGTGGGCTCTCATTATCAGAAGGTACCTAAAATTTGAAAACAATTGCCAAGCATCAAATAACATTTATTTAGATTAAACCGAAGGATTAAAAAGTGCAGAAAAATATGAACGACCATGAATTAAACACAAAGAGTCGAATGGGAATGATCATGAGCTCAAACTTAGAGGATCATCGATGCAAGAAATAAAAGTGACCAGGCGTCAAACACAAAAGGTCAAAATGTGAAGATCATGAGTTAAACTCAGAGGATCATCGATGCAATAAATGAAAGGACGCATGGAAACATGCGATAGTAATTAAATTCTCCCAAAAAAGGGAAATCATGCAAGAAAGGAAAGTGAAAGATTAAAATGGTAAGAGGAAGCAAATCTGATTTAATTGTGTGGGTTGCTTCTAAGGAATGTGTTGGTTTAGGCCAAACATTTAATGTCATCTTCAAGGAAAGAGATTCCTTTATATTTTGAAGAGATTGGAAACTCCTTCAATGAGGATTTGAGACTTTTGTGCTGGATCAGCAAACGAAGTCCATGCACCACATCCTGGAGAGTACTTCTTTGAAGATTTGGCACTTGAGTTGGCCTCTACACGGATCAACGTCACAACGACAGACTTTGAATGGTGTCCACTTAGTGTGCACATGATCCCGAGGTGAAGTGGACAATTGAGATGGTTTCTTTCAAAAGGCTTCCCTATCCAATTTGCTTGCCCCCCAGCATAGAAGCTTGAAAATGCAGCATTAACGATAAAGATCTTCTGATTTTGCTCATGGTGAGATTCGATACCCACGATCTTGTTTGGCTCTGAAGCTTCAGATTGGTTGCACTTTCCTAAATGATGACGAGTTCAATATGCATGCAGGATGCTATCCCAAGGCTTTCACTCTGCTTGGCCGTCATTGGATAGGATGGATGAGGAGAGGACTGCATCTTTGAACCACCAAGCTGGTGAGCTTGACTGAGATACAAAGAAATATTTTATTCATTCCCCAAAGTATCGGGAGGAGAATCGAAGTAATCGTGATGATGAAGAGGAGGTCATTCGATCATAGGTGATAGTCATCTCTATCACCGGAGTGAACTGCAAAGCTATCCACTCATTAAAGGACTAGTATCCGTTCAATCATGATCAATTGCTTGGGAGAGGAGGGGCTGCTGATTGTTTTAGAATCTGATCCAATTCAACATATGAAAGATTTGACCATGATTGAATTTGAGCCCGTAGTTTAGAGCAATGCAGGGTGTGAATGTCACAGAACAAAACTGCTTTAAGCCTGTTGATCAAGATCCCAAGAGAACATATATTCGTCATATTTCTATAAAGTCAAGGGTCCCACTTGCAAAGGGCACTTGGCGACAGTAATGTCCTGATGGTAAAATTTTCCGAGGAGGTGGATGGAGAGAGGAGCTCCGGCAGCTAACACTCCAACATGCTCAAGCGCGGAATAGGCTTTGGGATTTTGGTCCAGCATTCGGTCTTTACTCAAACTGGATAATAGTATTTCCGCAAACATTTCTAATAGCAACATCTCGAAGAATGGTCATTAAGTTCTTGAATAGTGTTCTAAGTTTAGACAATTCTCTAGATGATCGGACAATAATTGTACAATCTCTTATTATGAATCTAAACTTAGAAAACAGCTGAATTGCTCTTGGCCAGATCGCCAAGGAAAGATGAGCTCAAAATGAACCTCGAGACTGGTTGTTTGCAATGCTGGATCTTCTGCAAAAAGGTCAGCTCGTTGTAGCAAATGGAGAACCATCTTGAAATCTTTCCTGGCTCGTTCCTTGACTAGTTGAGGAGGAATCTTTTGTGCTGGGGATAGCCAATTGCTGACGATTTGATTTGTTCAAGAAGTATGGTTCGAACATTATTTTGAGTGATGGAAGAGAATCCTTGGCCAGCTGGAGATTCAGGTGGCTACTGGGGGATTTGGCTAGTTATTATTTTTTGCGGGGAAGCTCCAATGTTTCAGCTTCTGTATTAGGAGATTGTAGGTAAGACAGATGAATGCGATCCCATCAACTTTCGTGCTTGCTGGCCCACAAATTAGAGGATTGATCTTTACTGTATGATCATTGCGTGTGCACGGAGAGGTCTTGCGGAGAATGATTGTGATGATCAAATTCAAAATATGAAAAATTTGACCATGGTTGAGCTTTTGAATTTGCAGTCGAGAGCCAAGTAGGGCGCCAATGTTGTTATATCACAGAATAAGACCGCATTTGGTACGTCGATTGGGGTCCCTTTCTTTGAATGGTTATAAATAACCATAATTCTCTCTTGAACCTCATTCTCCATCATAGATTTAGTCTTTCCAGTCTCGTGCCATCGAACATTCTCCTCATTTGAACTAAGAGCGGAATGAACCTTGCGGCACTTCCTTTGGCCAGTAGTATAAGCATTTAGCATTCTGTGAAAGAAATGAACACCATCTCCATCTTTCTTAGAGCCAAAAAGTTTTTCAGGATAGGTATAACATATTCCTTTGTTCTCAGAAAGTGTTGGAATAAACTAATCGATGAATAAATATGGTTCTGAGTTTCCAACACTATGTTTAGTAGTTAAATGTTCTATAAGTTGCAAATCGGATGGATCAAATTTCACACTAGTAGGCAAGCCAGGCCATTCTTGGGCAATATCACTATTATCAATAAGATGATTGCAATTTGGGCACTCGCAAGTAGCCCCATAGTCTTTGATTTGATGAGCACAAGAGCGACTAATGTCATTCACTTTCTTTGCAATTGATCTACCGTCAATAACCCAAGCCCTTGCCATCTCCAAAAGGAGAGATTTTGGGTGTGAACGATCAAGATGGTAAGCTTGAAGAATATGTGAAGGTAGCTTTCATTTATCCTCGAGGTACAACACAAAAGCTTTCATCCATTTCCCGGTATATCGGATAAAGAACTGAAGCGATTTGGAAGCGAAGGTTACTCGATTGTAAATGGTGGTTAAAGGTGCCTTTGGGCCGCAAAGGTATAAATAACCATTTTACAACATCATATAAACATTGATCTGATTCGGTTACAATTATCCTTTGAGTGTTAGGGGATTATTGGTAAAGACCACATCTTCATCCATAATCCTCTAATGGACTAATCGGTTTTGAGATGGGCAGAAATAACTGGGATCCTGAGTGGATTTGAGTCTTGCCAAGCTCCAGCAGGATTGGCTAGTAGAGTGTTAAGAGGTGCATCGCTTTGGAGCGCTTGTACCTTGCAGCGCTTGTGGTAGCGGGTGTGGTGAGTGCGAAGCTACAGAAAGGATCCTGCTACTGCTATTCGAACCTCAGCAATGAAAGTTCGTTGGGACACAAAGGGATCAAGGGTTGATTGGAGAAGGGTTCCTTTGTCCCACTGAATAGCGATGGATTGAAACCACAGAAAGCTCGTTGTCGCGACTTATTGCTCTTTATGCTTTGCCCCCTGTAAAAATGTGCTCCTATTGATGTTCTCCAACACCTTCTTCTGGTTGTCATTCCTTGATTGCCCAAGTTGATAAACCTCACTGCATCTTTGTTCTGCAAGTAGGAAGGAAAAGAAACTATTCAGTAGCATCTAGATCCAGAGTGGACTGAAAATTAAAATAATATTTTAATAAAAAAAATAATAAGGATGGAACTCTAATAAATCAAGAGAGTAGAATATGAAAAACCATGGCAATAACAAAACACGTTGGAAAATATACATGCGATCATGATGCACATGCTGGGGGTGATTTCAACTACTTCTAATTGGCTTGAACGGCTCCCGGATGATACCCAAAAAGGGGTCCCTCAGTAAATGGATACGTGATTGCTTACCAAAATATCAAAGAATCGGGACACTCACCCATTTAGGGGTTCAAATCCGAGTTCGGGGTTCATGAAAACTACCCGGGACATGTGTCCTAGGGCCTCACTAGTACCCACCTAATCTTATTTGGTAAGGGCCCGGCTGTAAGGCATTATGCATGAAATGCGTATGACAATTTATCAAAGCGAATAAACAATTTATCAAAGTTGGTAAATGAATGACAGTTTATATCAAGAATGAATGAATGACAATTTATCAAAGTAAATAAAAATAGTTTAAAGGGAAAAAACAATTTGTATCAAAAGCGAATAAAAAATAGTTTAAAGTGAACAAATAAATAAACAAAACAAACACCTCAAACAAAAACAAAACCGGCTCCGACCCTACAGGTCCCCAGTGAAGTCGTCAAACTATCGCACCCATTTTTTAAGCGCCACGACGATTTAGGACCAGGATGCGAGACAATAATAGAACTACCTCACATAATGCAATGAAGTCGCCACCCTATTTTCTCCTTTCAAGTCATCTTCATCTCTTTTCTTTTTCTTTCCCATTTTTCCCTTCGTAAAATCCTCAGCCAAGTATCAAGACCACCTTGGAAAGCTCTTCGTAAATAAAACTATCTAAAACGAAATAAAATAGAAAGGAACACAACAACAAAACGCAACAGCTTGAGATAAAACCAAAATCCATAAAAAAGTAAGCAGAAAAGGAAGGAAAAAGGAACGGAAAGCTGAGGAAGAAAGAACTTCCCCTTCTCTAAATCGTTGGTGCAAAGACTAATACGCAATTTAGAGAGGGGAAGACTACCGTGGTGGTGGTGATGATGCCGAGATGGAGCGACTGTTGCGGGGAGTAGATGGAGGCCGAATTTGGAAAAATGGAGGGGAGTGAGAGGGCCGGCGATTGTCCTTCCTCCCCCCGTGCTGGTGGTGATTGCAATGGCTTATTTATAGAGGGAGAGGTTGGGTGAGTTTGAGTATGTGGTTGGGGTTGAATGGAAGCTTCGAGCAGAAGGGGTGAGGTGGTCTTGATACTTAGCTGAGGATTTTACGAAGGGAAAAATGGGAAAGAAAAAGAAAAGAGATGAAGATGGCTTGAAAGGAGAAAAGAAGTGACCGTTGGATGGTTGACCAATGGTGAGTCAACCAATCCAACGGTTGAGATGAGGATGAGAAGGAAAAAAGGTTTAGTATTTATTTAATGGTTCAAGCCAACGGTTCAAAAAATCTCGCTCGAAATAGATAGAAATTCAAACGAAAGATACCAAAATGTGAAATAAAATATGACAAACGAAATGATACGAGTCAAAAATAAAAAATATGAAAATAGACGGGAATGCTCGATCTAGGATACGAGCAAAAAAAATATTAAAATGCGAAAAAAATATGAACTGACAGGAAATGTGATGAAAGCAATAAACAGTAAATAAATGTCATAAACATGGTTAATTTAAAAGGGTAAATAACATGATGAACAATAAAAATATGGATAACTTATGCTAAAAAGGATTTATTCTACTGGTGGTCAAAATTCGGGTAGCAACAGTGTGTAAAAGGGAGGTTCTGCAATTCATTGACTTTTATGATCCTTTTATTGAATCACCTTTCACTCACAACCAATTTTTTCCATTTATTTTACAGGAACCCAAAATAAAACGTGAATCATATAATGGTTATCTGCAAAATGCTTTGCTGGAAGACCATACACTACACTCGATCATTCACATCAAATTAAGGGCATCGAAAGCATTCAACAAAATTGGTTGACAAGTGATGCTAAGCAATGTCGAGTCCAAGACAATAAAAAGGGACTGATTGAACTACAAATGATGCGGTTTTTACCATTAGTTTTCCTATGATTTGAGTGATATGATGCTGGTATCAGCAGGTATTTTGCTTATTTCCCCAGGAAACACTCTCAGAAGCGGTTGGAGCAAAAAGAAGCAGTTTTGGAGCAAATTGGACTATTTTGGAGCATAGCAGTCTTGACCATGGAACCT
>NBIL01018304.1:0-14749 GCA_002752925.1 Viola pubescens var. scabriuscula
GTGAGTAATGCTATTTTGGTTGAGGAAAACAGGTTGAATTATTGGGTTGAGAATCATTTAAGTGTCATGTCATGCGCTATTTATAAAAATATCACTGCTTAATAGTCCTCAACTCGACAATTCAACTTATTTCGTCAACCCAAATAGCATTATTTTTTTGTAGTAGTTACTTTTTCCGCATTCTCTACTTAAATGCATTGAGAATTTGAGATGATGAAAGATTTGTCAATGTTGCTTTATTATGAATAGTCTGAAACAAAGTTCGATAAAATTAATTATGTTTGGAAGTGGAAACAAAGAGAAAAATTACAAAAAAAAATTGAGACATAGATTAACAATTTTGTGATAGTTTTATGTAATTTTTGAAATAGTGACACTAAGTCTTTGTTTCACAATATTGATTGTTTATTGATTTTAATTTGAGACAATAATATTCCATATGTATTAGTATTACGGTGGTATTAGTTGCTTTTGTTAATGTACTTTTATTGCTATATTATTTTATAAAAAAAGATAAAAATGTTATGATTCGAGCATTAAATTTAACCTATGCATTTTATTATTTTTAAAAATATTATTAGACTTAATAATCCACATTAAATAATTAGATTCTTACATTGTGAAAATAAAAAAAGGCATTGTGAAAAATATTACTAGTATTTGGAGAGAAAAATGAAGATCATGTTTGAACATCACTCACGCATTTGGGCAAAGCGGCCCAAGCCCAATCCACCGTTATCCAAACCCAAAAGAAGAAAAAGAATTAAGAAAACCCAACACTGAACGACACCGTCTAAAGCAATTTCCGTTTTATATAACTCACTCTCTTCTAGGGTTTTGGTACCAGCCGTTCTTCCTGCACACGTGAAGAAGAAGAACCTAAAGAGGAGGAGCTTGAAACCCAGCTGCGCAAAAATGGTAAAACTCAAATCTCTCCTCTTCAATCAGTGTAGAAATGGTAAAGCAAATTACTCACTTGTTTTGCTCGTTTCCTCATGACAGGCTCCAAAACGTGGTGGAAAAGCTCCGGTCGTTGCCGGCAAAAAGAAACCGGTAATTACCCAACTAACTATTGTCGTCTTATGTGTTCGGATTGTGTTTTTGCTTCAATAGTAACGTGCTTTCGGTTTGGTTTGTGTAGGAGAAGGTGACGAACCCTTTGTTCGAGAAGCGGCCAAAGCAGTTCGGTATTGGAGGGGCATTGCCGCCAAAGAGGGATTTGAGCCGATTTGTTAGAATGCCGAAGGTGGTTCAGATTCAGAGGAAAAAGAGGATTCTTAAGATGAGGTTGAAGGTGCCACCTGCTTTGAATCAGTTTACCAAGACACTTGACAAGAATCTAGGTAACTGACAGTCGATATCTTTTAGTGATGTTCGTTAAATTGTTCATATTTGATTGCTAGTTACGCGTAGACTATAAATGGATGCTTCAGATTTAGAGATTGGATGTGCTTGATTAATGTATGAGCATGACACATTTGGGGTAAAAAATTGAAGTCTCAGGGTTTCATTACTAAAATAAGAAGTTAGGTTTAGGGATTTGTCTATAAACAAAGCTTTTAATTTATGAGTTTGGTTGAGCAATGTATTGTTCAAATGAGGGCTTCCCTGCTGCAGCACAGAGATCACCTGGTGGTCTCGGGCATGAAATAAAAATAGGTTTTTGAAGTGCTTGTATGATTGTGCATATCGGTATATCTATATTGTTATCAATCTACTACATGATTGTCAGTGGTGCACATGTTGGTCCAATATTGTTTGCTAGACTAGTCAAGGCCTTTGGTTTCCCTTTTCAATCATTTTCTTTGTTTATGACACTGATGTTTACCATGGTTTTCGGCTATAATCTCCATGCAGCATCTAACTTGTTCAAGATGCTCCTGAAGTACCGACCTGAAGACAAGGCTGCAAAGAAGGAACGTCTTGTGAAAAAGGCTCAAGCAGAAGCTGAAGGAAAAACCATTGAGGCCAAGAAGCCTATTGTTGTGAAATATGGTCTCAACCATGTTACCTACCTTATTGAGCAGGTTGGCTTTGGTTTATTTTGCACATATACTGCTTTCACTTAGATTTATTATTGTCTGTTCTCGCATTTCCTTCTATAACAAAATTTTCATTTTGTATTTTGTTTTATACAGAAAAAGGCTCAGTTGGTTGTTATTGCCCATGATGTGGATCCTATAGAATTGGTTGTATGGCTACCAGCTTTGTGCAGGAAGATGGAAGTACCATACTGCATTGTGAAGGGAAAATCTCGCTTGGGATCGGTAATGTGCTCATGACCTTTTCACTTTTATTTTTTCTTTTTTCTTTTGGTCGGATTTCACTTTCCAACTTTTAGCAAAGTTCTGGTTTTGATAATCAATTGTTTCTTCTTTGGTTTAGATTGTTCACCTGAAAACTGCTTCAGCTTTGTGCTTGACCACAGTAAAGAATGAAGATAAGTTGGAGTTCAGCAGAATCTTGGAGGCTATCAAGGTGCTACGAGTTTTGGTAAATCTCAATTATGATTTCAGATTTGTTGCACAACTCAATTTTCATTTGCGGTTTTCTTGTTTTGCATTTTCAGGCCAACTTTAATGACAAGTTCGACGAGAACAGGAAGAAGTGGGGTGGTGGGATAATGGGTTCCAAATCCCAGGCAAAGACCAAGGCCAAAGAGAGAGTCCTTGCCAAAGAAGCTGCCCAAAGGATGAATTAGGTGCCAATATAATGTATTTCTTCTTCATTGAGGATTTTTGTCTTCTCCTTAGATTTTCTGCTGAATCTTTTTTATCTTAAGTCTCTTTTCCGTTTAGAGGCAATATATTTTGATGAGAATTTAACTTTATGCGATGCTTAGTTTGGTTGAAGTTTTTTTAAAGGAAAAAAATCACACATTATCATTATTTGTTTTTTTTTTTATGGGTAATAGATCATATTGATTCAAAACGACTTATAAAAAAATACAATATTCTTCAAATTGTGTAATCAAGTTAGTGGTTGTTATAGCCTACTTCTCAAGTCCAGTTATGGATTTCCCTGTTTGGATTGGATCGAAAATTATAACTCTGGAATTTTTTTTTTAAATTTTCTACACATTTAATAATAAAAAAAGGTTTAAGGGTTGTTTTCTCTAAAATTATCAAAATCCCAATGCACTAATTACCAAAAAAAAATCTCAATGAACTACATATAAGAAAAGAACAAATCGGCTGGTTTGATACAATGTTCAGCTTTTCGAAAAATAGATCTTTAATTTTGACATATTTATCAAATGGGGCTGTATATTTTAGCTTTTTATTAGCTTTCTAATTAAGAATTATAGCTAAATATAGGACGAAAAAAGAAAAAAAAGAAAAACTGCATTCAAGATACAAACCTAGTATATTTTAACCCTCTTTTTTTAATTTCATGTCCATGATTTAGTGCTTCTTCTTCTTCCTTTGTAAGTCCACGAACGCTTACGGCACTCTGACTGTGGGATGAAAAGTCCAGGTTACCCTTTCTTAGTTTCTTATCTCTGAGTAGTTTGAACTTGGTTATTGACACCCTAATCAAATAAGCTACGGTTTTCGGTGCTGGTAATCCAATTACAGAAGCGGCCCCATAGGCTTTCATATTGCTTTATACTCCCTTCAACTTTTTATACTAGCCAAACTATTTGACTCAAATTTTAGATATTAAAATAAAAATTATTTTTAGTTAAAAATAGTAGAAAAATGGAGAGAGTTATTATGATTATTGAAAATGAAAAAAAAAAANNTTATTGGTGGATATTTATGACATAATTATTGAAAAATATAAAAGAAATATAAAGAGACTAACTACCTGGACATTTAAAAAATAATTTGTAATAATCTTTTCTCAGCTCAAATTGACTAGATAAAAAAATCTGGAGAAAATATGTATTAGTCAATCATAAAGATTGCGGACGAGTGGGTATAACTTTTTTAATAAATTGGAGGTATCACTTTAACAAATTATTTACTTCTAAATATTTCACTCTTATCTGACGGCTCACTAGTAAAAATTATTGGTATGATCAGTATGTATGAGACGAGCACTTACCTGTTCAAAGTATTTTATTCATTTACGGGTTTGATGAGCACTAAGTATCAAACTCAGTGTGAACATAATTAGTAACATTCCAACTAGTTTGATGAGTTAAAGGTGTGATTCAACCCTAAATTATTTACTTAGGAAATTATTAATTATGGAATAAAATTGACAAAGGTCAAATAATTGAGAAAAAGGTCTTCTGGTCAAATTACAGTTGGTGTATAAAATATAAAGGTTTTAAAATCAAAAGCTGTTGTATTTTATCCTTCTTAATCTCATTTCGCAAACTCTACTTTATTCTTTATTTTTTATTTTTCCAAGTTTTATCTTTTAGCATTTGGACTCATTTTTATATATACAAAAAAACCAATTGACAAAGGCTTAACAACAATTTTAGTCTCTATTTGCGAAAAATACCAGTTAAGCGTCTATAAGTAAAAATCTAATTTACACTATAAAATTTTAAAAAGTTTTATTAAACCTCTTATTATTTAATTAAGGTGAATTAAAAAATAAAAATCACAAATATTGATATACTTGTAGCGCAATATACAAATTTACATAAAATTCTTTAGTTAGTTTTTAGTTTTTATTTTTTATTTTGTAGTTCGTCCAAATGAAATAATAAGTGTAAAATTGAACCAATTTTTTTTTAAAAAAATTAACGTGGTGAAATTTTATTTTTGATTATACAATAATTTTAATCTTAAATATTCTGAATAATATAAGAATTATAAACCTGAGACACAAAACATACCAATCATAGTCCCAAGGATTCAACGAGACTAACGATAAATTAGTGGCATAAATTTTAAATCAATACTATTAGTTGTGCGAGATCTAAAATACATTAAAATCAATTGACCTAATATTGAAATAAGATAGTATTTTTTCCAATATGACATGAAATTCTATTATATATGTATATATTTTTAAAATTGTATATTTTTCCAATTTCTAATCTTGAAGTAATTACATGCATTTTTCACATTCTACTAACAACGAAAGAATTGCATCTCAAATTAGAGAACATTTAATTGATAAAAGATCAAGGGTAGTCCGGACATTTCAGACCCAGAGTGAGAGTGCAAATAGCAGTTCTGCCCTAGTATTTATCTTCTCTTTATTTTGAAAGAAAAATTCACACCCAAGCCCTTGCACAAGTCAGTCACACCTTTCTCTGTAATCTGTAATCTGTATCTCCTCTGCTTCTCATCATCTCTCCACCAATACGACGACACCGTCTCCTCTCTCTGCCTCAAAATATCTTCTTCTTGCTTCCTTGCTCCGGTCTCTTCTTGCTCGTGCTTCTCCAATCAGCGTCTTCAGATTCGTGTGATTTCCATTTCAGCAAAGCGAAAAACGATGAGCGACAGAAAGCAGCAACTCAGTCTCCCCGACGATCTCATCCTGTCCACCGACCGGTCGTCGTCTCTCAAAGGTACGAACACGAACGCGAACGAACACTCGTATCTCATCGATCTAACTGTGGGAAAATTGAAGTAGTTGATTTGTTGATTTTTATTATTTTTTGTGAATGGTAGATCAAGGTTGGGGAGGAAGTATTACCGCTGAAGAGAAGGTTGCTGGTTCGACTTTTACTGATGAGTCAAAAGGTTGTTTTTCATTTATTGCGTCATTTGGATTTCGATGATAGGTCATAGGAGTGTGTGAATTTTTATCTTACTTTGTTGCTGTTTGGTTGTGGTTGCAGATCAAGTTGGTTCGGATAACGTCATACCTCTTTCTCCTCAATGGCTTTACGCGAAGCCAGTTGACGCCAAGCCAGGGGTACGTATGATTTAACTTTCTAGAAGTAGAAATTATATTAGGGATTGGGATATTTGTGGCTCATCTTGTTGAATTTTGTGTGTGTTTGAGTTGGAGTTTGGTTACTACTTTTCCTTAAGTTTATTGTCTTTGTGAATTGGTTTTCTTGGCTGTCATTGTGATATCTCGGTTGACTGAAACATGACAGGAAACACGTCCTCCTAATTCTTCATCTGATGCCCTTGTGAAAGACACTTGGCGTTTGGATGGGTCACAGGAAAAGAAAGATTGGAGGAGGGGAGGGGTGGATGTTGAGAGTGGGCGACGGTGGCGGGAGGAGGAAAGGGATACGGGTTTACTTGGGAGAAGAGAGCAGCGGAGAAAAGATTTTCGTGGTGATGGTGTCTCAACTAGGGATGTACCTGAGAGTAGAGGTTTGCAGTCTTCCTCTGATAAGTGGACGGACAGTAACAATCGTACTTCAGGGGTTGAACCACGTAGGGATAGCAAATGGTCTTCTAGGTGGGGTCCTGAAGATAAAGAGAAGGATTCAAGAAATGAAAAGAGAACAGATGCTGAAAAGGAAGATACTCACAGTGATAAGCAGGCTCTGGTCAGTGGCAATCGTACAGTTACTGAGCGGGAAAATGATTCTCGTGAGAAGTGGAGGCCTCGCCACCGTATGGAAACTCCTGTAGCTGGATCATCTACACATCGAACTGCCACTGGACTCGGGTCTGAGAAAGGACGTTTGGAAGTCTCATATGTAGGATTCACTGCTGGAAGAGGGAAGTCTATTAGTAATGGAAGTTTGCAAGCTGGCAGGAATGCTTCTGCTTCTCCCATTGGGTCTGTATCACCAGATAAAAATCGCCCATACTGCTATCCAAGGGCAAAACTTCTTGACATTTACCGCCAGAAAAGTTTGCTTCCTAATTTTGAAAGCACACCTGATGGGGTGGAGCATGCATCATCTGTAACACAAGAAGTTGCTGTTAAGCCACTAGCTTTTGTTACCCCTGATGCTGATGAAGAGGTACATAATTTGTCACTTTAGCAAATATTGTGCCGTTAGCTTGTTATTTTTCATGACGTTAAATTTGATTTTGTGATGCATGCAGGCTGTCCTTGGAGATATGTGGCAGGGAAAAATCACTGGTGGTAGTGTGCTCCACTCTCTCAGCAACAGAAATGGTGCATCCAGTGATAATATTTCAGGTACTTAAAGCATCTTGTCATGGCTTTTGTATAATTTACTGTTATGTATCTTTCCATCTCAGAGTTTTGTTGTTTAATCAGGATATGACGAGGTGGCCTTCGGTGAGGGGAATGTCTGTTCTGAAGTTAATACTGATGAAATTGTCAAATCTCTTGGAAGGCTTACTGTAAATCATTCTGGTCAAGGAAGTGGTGTTGATGTGTCAGATACCTCTGTGCTTGAGGGTGAGTGAACAGTAAATTTTGAGTTTTGACTATTTCATACTTGATGATGCTAGTGCCGGTCTTCGTAGATAAGGATATACTTGTTGAGGTTCACATATTTGAATATATGATGATATTAACGCCATTATTTGTGTACTCCAGATTGGGATGATCGTAGAGATGACAAACAGAAAGTCTCTCTTGAGTTTAATAGCCAGCTTCCTAATGATTCAAGTTCTCTCTTTGATTTTCCATCTGTACAACGAAGTCCAAGTAATGCACAGTTTCCTGTTGAGAACAATGGTCAGGGACCTCCATTGAGAAGTTCAGTCCCACCTGAGGAGTTATCTTTGTGCTATCTTGATCCTCAAGGGTCAATACAAGGACCTTATCTAGGGATTGATATCATCACATGGTTTGAACAAGGCTATTTTCAAACAGATCTACCAGTTCGTTTGTCAGATGCTCCTGATGGAACACCCTTTTATGAACTTGGTGACGTCATGCCACAGCTAAGAGTTAAATTTGACCCTACTTCGAACTCAGATGCTGCTAGTGAGTTGAAACCATCTGATGTTGTTAGAGGCAGCTTGGAAGAGAGCATGCCAGAGCTGGATGCTGCTCAAGAAGACCAGCAATGGCCTGCATCTGGAATGGAGGCTGTCTCTGGTGTTAATGATCAGTCAAGTCATGGTTTTTCCTCAGGTTTGCAGTCCTCTGATAATCAAAGATTCCAAAATCTTGTTCAGGATGAGGGTGAGTGGCACAGTTTTGTTCTGCTGTTAACATGTTTATCTTCTTTTTTTGTCACTTTTTTTAATTTCTCTAGTTGTGGTAATACAGATATTCTCTTGCCGGGAAGACCTGGAAGTAGCAGTAACCTTTTGGTCAGGCAAACTGCAGACAGTCAGGGTTTTGTTTCTAGTCCTTCTACCCGTAATCCCCTTCACAATGAATTTTCAGAACCTGGTATACATTCTCACAGGGATGAGGACGTTCACCCATTTGGCCTGTTGATGTCTGAGCTCAGAGGTGACTCACACTTGCAGCATACTCATTCATCCAATATGGCTTCAAGTATAGGTGTTCGGAGCAATTCTATGGACCCATTGCTGGCTATGGATCAGGCCTCTCTCAGTATAAATGCTGACCAGACCCATTACGGAGAGATGTGGGATACAGTCACTAACCCCAACATTCAATTAGGTTCAGCAGATGCTCACCGCTCATCTCCCAGGGACCAAGAATTCAATGATTTTGACCTACAGCAGCTCATGATACAAAAATTACAAATGGAACAACAGCAGCTACCTAGTGCCCTTATGTCTCGTCACGCTTTGTTACATAGCACTGGGTCTGGTGCTGAGCAAATCCCTTCCCATCTGCTGGAACTGCAGTTTCAACAGCAGCGGCAATTAGAACTTCAACAGCAGCGGCAATTGGAACTTCAACAGCAGCAGCAGTTGGAGCTTCAACAACAGCAGTGGCGGTTGGAGCTTCAGCAGCAGCGTCAGTTGGAGCTTCAGCAGCAACGTCAGATGGAGCTTCAGCAGCGGCGTCAGATGGAGCTTCAGCAGCGGCGTCAGATGGAGCTTCAAGAGCAGCGCCGTCAGTTGGAGCTTCAAGAGCAGCGCCGTCAGTTGGAGCTCCAAGAGCAGCATAGATTAATACAACAGCAACAGCAGCGGCAACTTCGTCAGTACCAATTAAAGCTGCAGCAGCAACAGCAGCAGATGGTTCTTGAGCAATTGCTGCGGCACCAGATGTCTGATGCTGGTTTTAGCCCTTCAGACCCAATGAGAGAGAATTTACTTGATGAGGTCCAATTCATGTTACAACAGAATTCTCATTCTTCAAGGCACCTTGAACCGTCCCTAGAGCAGATAATCGCACAGATTAGCCAGAGTTCTCACCGTGAACCTCAGCCTGAATTGTTAGATCTCTTAGCTCAGGTTAATCCTGGTAATATGCATCCATCAGAGCATCACTTGCGTTTTCAGCAAGAACAGTTGCAAGCTCAGCAGTTATCTTTGGCGCTGAGGCAGCAGTTAGGAATGGAAGGGGAAAGGCATCTTGGAGGGCCGTGGTCTGTTGATGAAACTGACCTGTTTGCCAAGGCTCATACTAGCCATCAGCGGGCTCAGTCGGGAGGATTTAGCAGTTTAGATTCTTATCAGCGTGGGCAGAGGCTTTCCTCACAGGAGGAGCATTTAGGGCCCAAATGGGGTCATACTTTACCAGAGCAACATCATCAGCACGGGTTTTATGAGCCGAGCTCTGGGCCATTTGAGAGGCAAATGTCTCATCCTTCAGTCACTCGTGGGATGAGGTTAGAAAATATAAATGGACATCTTCAAGGTTCGGACCTAACAGAAAGAGACCTCTATGTGCAATCTGCTGAACAACTGGATTCTTTTTCTTCTGGTGTACCCCCTCCTCGCCAACTTATTCCTGAAGATCTGTATGGTGCTCATTCTCAAGTGTTGGAGAGATACCTCTCTGGGAACAATGCACAGGTAGAAAATGGTTGGTCCGGAAAAGGGATGCAACAATTTCATCATGAGGCTGAGCAGCAAAGAAAGGCTCCAGAAGTTGCTCCAAATTCTGGTATTTGGGGATCAGCTGGAGCTGATGATACCCCATCAACTCAACTTTGGGTTGATCAGCAGAAGTTGGGTGTTCAATCAACTCGGTTGTTCGAAGATGAGTACCAGCATCCTGTTTCTTCCAAATCGCGTGAAAGCATTTGGCCAAACCCTGAGTCATACTCTTCAAGTCCTTTCAATCATAGACCAGATCAAGAAATATTAGTGAACAATTCATTTCTGGAGGGGTCTCAAATTTTGAATAATCCAGATGCTGTGGCGATGGGTACTCCATTGAATCATTTAGGAAATGGTGAAAGGATGATCCTTAGGTCCAAATCTGGAGCACTAAAAGGACCATCCTCAACTGTTGATCCCAACTTGCTAGAAGTGGAAGGGAAGGGAACCAGGTATGGGTCCTCAAGCTTTTCACAGATAGAAGACAACTTGGTTGAGCAAGCAGAGATTGCTAAAGATTTTGGGGATGCAAATAGCAGGCACAGTAGCCGGCCTAGTTCAAGAAGCAGTGCTGGTAATGTCTCACTTGGCTGGATATATTTTATTCAATTATTTATTTATTTATTGATTAGTCTTTAACTTGATGTTTTGGCACCGTGAAATTGTGCAGGTGGAAATGGAAGCTTGTACGGCTATGAAATGGGATTGGATAAACCATCCGGAGAAGTGGTTTCTGTTGACAGGTAAACGACTTTATGTTAGAGAAAGTGTTAAAGAGTATGACTAGTATTTTGGATATCGGTAACTAAATGTGCTAGAGATGATTTCTGTTTTCTAAAAGTTACAAGCTGTTGTTTAGGATTAATTATTTGAGCTCATGAATATTTTTTCCCTTGTTCAGGGCGCCTGCTATCTTAACCAAAGGACTTGACACTTCCTTGCATAAACGCCCACCTGTATCACGGGCACTATCTTCTCATGATGTTTTCTCCGACGTGGCCTCTGCTTCACATGGCAGGCAGAGAATTTCAACAAATAGTGCAACTTCTAATGGTATTTTTATTTTAATATTATGATTCTATAATTCGTGTTATTTTGAGAATTGTGGCAGTTATATAACTGACCACCCTTTGGTAACCTTTCAGAGAGGAGGCATGAAACTTCGGGGAATGTATCTGGAACCTTGTTCAGGAGGTCCTCATCTTACAGTGACGCCTCTGGATCGGAATCCTCGTCATTCATAGACGCACTGAAAAAGCCAGTTATTTCTGAGGCTGATATACAAAACGTAGCTGCTGCTTCTGCTGCTTATGAATCAGCTGAGGGTTCACAAGTGGGTCGAAGCAACAAGAAGAAAGGGAAGAAAGGAAGGCAAATTGACCCTGCTCTACTCGGATTCAAAGTTTCTAGCAACCGAATCATGATGGGTGAGATCCAAGGCCTCGACGATTGATTACCTCTTTTAGACGTGTTACTTGTTGTGTACATGCCTTGTACATTTGTTTTTGGTACTTTTGTTTATAGATGAATAGATTTTGTATAGATTGTTGTTTGAAAGGTGTAGAAATTCTTTGATTTTTTGTTTTGTTTTCCCATGTCTTGGTCGGAAAAGTGGCCGGATTATGGTTTCCCGCCATGTGTTAGGGAGAGGTATAGGTATTGACAGTTTTGTAGGAATGAAGCACGAAAATAGCAGTCATGACATGACGCTGCCTTTTTCTAATTCATTTTTATTTTCTGATGCCAACTTACTCATCTCGTCTTTTTTCATTTATTTTCTTTACAAGTTTTCCTTCTCTTCATTTTTTATTTTTATTTATATTTATCTTTTAGTACAAAAGAATAATATGAATTTGAATAATTGTATAAATTTTATTCATTAACCAAACGCTTAAAAGTTAAAACAACATTAGCTGTAGTTATTTCCAAACGCAATCTAAATGGCGGTATTTTTAGTACACTGTTGCTTTTTGTTTCCAAATATAAGCATTATTTTCCAAGAAATGATTTAAAAAAAAAAATAAAAACGTAAATAACAATAATAACAACTCTCAACAGTGTCTGATTAAAATGACAAGAAAATCATTGGTCTATTACCAAACTCGCTCTCTCGGTCTCAACAGAACATGAACTAACTCCCGCCATCTTACCCAATTTCCTAACCTGTCTTAAAGTTGTCAGTAAGTAACAAACAAGTAAGAATTCCATGTTCTTTTAAAATTAAACCTTCCATCAAAATGACTCAGCAGCATAGACCAAGAATCATCACCCTCATCTTCTGTGACATAAATAAAAATAATCACTGGTTCAACCAAAAAAATAAGAATGGGGCCAGATGAGATTGCAGCTTCATTAGCAGGGGACGATCATGCACATCTTAAGACCGTCACCACATTTTGTTTTGCCTTGGGGAGATCATCTTCAAGAGGTATGTTTAGGAATTCTAACCCTCTTGCATTCGCATTTCCTCTTCTCTTGGCTCAAATGTCCGTCGCATCTTCAACCATCCTTCTTGTTTCTGCACTCCTCAAACCTCTTGGCCAACCTATCTCGTTGTAAGCTTTCTAACCATTCTCATTCTTTTACCAATTTGAAATATGCTTCGCCTGCTCTGTGTGATCGGTTAAACCACGTTCTCTGTTTCAAATCAATACAGATAGTGGGATTCATATATGAACCCTAACCCACAGTTGCATTTCTCAATGTTTTGGCAGGGAGGTATACTAATAGGTCCGTCTGCTCTAGGCCGGTTTGATCTTTTCTCAAAATGGATCTTCCCTCAGAAAGGATATATGATGCTGGACACCATGTCTTCCTTTGCTCTCATCTTTTACACCCTCCTCCTCATTGGAGTCCAAATTGATCCATGGATACTCAAGAGATTAGAAAGAAGAGGATATGTAATAGGGTTCTTTACCGTTGCCGTGCCAATGGCACTGACAGCTGCAGCATGCGTTCTCATAAGACACAACTTCGATCTAGGCCAAACCTTGGCCAAGTCACTTCCTGCTGTAGGTCAAACAGAGTCTGTCCTTGCCTTTCCAATGATTGCCCAATTCTTGACAGAGCTCAAGATCATAAACTCTGAGTTTGGCAGAGTAGCATTATCTTCTGCTATGATTGCCGGATTCTGCGGTGCGAGTGTGATGATACCTAGTATCCTGTGGCACGATGCTGTTGATGACAGGCTCACGGTATTAGAAACATTATCCAATAGCGCAATCCTTACAGCCGTAATACTTTTTGTCATCCGCCCCGTGCTTATGCGGACTATGAAAGATCATCCACAGGGAGAATCCCTCAAGAACAGTCAGGTAGCCTCAGTACTTGTAGCAGCTGCCTTGACCGGTTTCCTCAGTGAAGCACTTGGTTTGCACACCTATATGGGACCTCTTCTTCTCGGCATTGCTCTACCAGCAGGGCCACCAATAGGCTCATCATTAGTAGAGAAGCTTGATCTAATCATCACTTCAATCTTTATGCCAACCTACTTTGTCAAACTTGGACTGCTAATTAACATATCGACCCTCAAACTCAAGAACTATTTGATGGTGCAATTCATTGCCCTTCTTGGTGCAATTGGGAAGTTTCTGGGAGCATTTCTGGTAGCACTCTGCTACAGAATACCAGTGAATGATGCAGCGTCACTAGGCCTCGTCTTGAATTTCCAGGGGTTTCTTGAGCTTGGACTGTTTAAAATGATGGAGAGAAGCAAGGTAAGCTTTCAATTCATGATCATAGGGCTACAAATCAGTTTACAAATTGGAGCAGTAGTGATCATACCATACGATATCAATACTTTGTAAATTCTAACAGAGATCTCTTTCTCCAATGGTGTACAGGCAATAGACAACCACTCTTACGTGATAATGTGCATATCCTTGGTGCTTGTACTAGGAACAGTCACACCTTTGATAAAATGCCTCTATGATCCTTCAAGAAGGTTTATGGTTTACACGAAGAGAGCAGTGATTAACTCAAGACCTACACCGAACTCCGAGTTCTAGTCTGTATTCATGAAAATGAGAACATTCCTGCTGCCATCAATCTACTAGAGGCCTTAAATCCCACAAAAAGAAGTCCTCTATCTGTTTTCCCAGTCCACCTCATCGAGCTTCTTGGCCATGCAAACCCCATCCTCATCACCCACAAACTGAACAGAATGCCAACAGTAGAGGCCAAAGCCTCAGAACCTGTACTCAATGCTCTCAGATACTTTGAGCATAACAACCACAATCTTGTTAAAGTCCACCCTTTTACTTCAATATCTCCAACTACAACAATGCATGATGATGTCTGCATAATTGCACTAGAAAAATTGACTTCCCTGATTATAGTTCCTTTCTACAAAAGATACCAACCCAGTGGTGAAGTGGATTCTTACAGTAGGACCATCAAGATTACCAACCAAAATGTCCTTCACAAGGCACCGTGCTCTGTTGCAACCCTTGTTGACCATGGCCTCGTGAAAACTTCAAAGCCTATCTTGGACAGCAGAGCTTCTTACCGTGTTGCTATTCTCTTCTTGGGTGGAGATGATGATAGAGAGGCACTAGCTATAGCAGCAAGAGTGGCTGGGTGTCCAAACATCAGCCTGACAATTATACGGCTCGTTGAGAATGGCAATATTTCCAGTGGGGGTGCAAGTGAAAGGAGGCTAGACAATGTGGCAGTGAGCGAGTATAGAACTGCTTTGGCTGGGAATTATCGTGTCACGTATATAGAGGAGGTTGTGATGGATGGGTCAGGGACTGTTTCTATAATCACATCGATGGAGGACCAGTATGAACTTGTGATTGTAGGAAGGCATCATGGCAACAGATCACAACTGCTAGCAGGGCTCATGGATTGGGATAATGACAAGGAATTGGGGACAATTGGCTATATTTTAGCCTCATCACAGTTCATGCACAACACCACAGTTTTGGTTGTACAACAACACACCAATGTAGCAAATGCAGATCCTCATGATA
>NBIL01018341.1:0-11169 GCA_002752925.1 Viola pubescens var. scabriuscula
GGAGAGAAGAGGCGTTATGCCAGATCTTTATTCTAACTCTTTTCGTAAGTAGCCAGAATGTCGTTCGAGGGACTACAAGCTGGCTCTATTGATGGCTTCCCGTAGTTGGAGGAGATATTCCGGAGCAGATTCAGCACCTCCATCCCTATGAAGAAATCTTCCGTTGCTATGTTTGATGTACAACGGAAGTCAAAAGAGTCTCTGAGGGATTCCTTGAACCGGTTTAACATGGAGATGACCATGATTCTGGAAGTATCGGCGGATGTTGCGGTGGAAGCAATGAAGAGGAATTACGGATGTAGCAGATTAGAAGACACTTTGCTGACGGATCCTCCACAAACCTTAGACCTTTTACGGGTCAAGACTCATAACTACGCTAAAATGGAAGAGGCCAACCGCCGGCAAAGGGGTTGAGATCAATACATACCGCAAGAGTTGATAGAAAGAAGGATGGAACCACAGAAGGATAAGCAGATGAATCTCAAATCTATATCGTCGTTGGCGTCCCGAGTAGAGATCTTGGCAGTAATTGAAGATCAACAATTGCCAATCCGATATCCTCCTTTTAAACCAACCATAATGGTGGGAATGCGGAAGGACTTATTCTGCCTCTTTCATAAAGCATGGGGTCACGGAACGGAGGCATGTAAGATGCTGAAGGCTGCCATTGCACGATTGATCGAAGAAGGATACCTGCTCGAGTATGCCGTTTATCTTAGAACGTGAGTTTCCGATAGCCAATTAAGTGGCAATTGAAATTGTAACGTGAGGATCATGCCTCCACGGATGAAATCCTGATGATCAATTTGATTCCCAAAAAGGCTCCAAGCATTGAGGGGCTGATTGATCATAAGAGAGGAAATAAGATGAACCCTTGTTTGGAGAGTAACTCATCCCGGAAGGACTCTGACGGATGGTCCTATGATATCGAATCATCATGCGCCCAGAAAATACCGCATATCTGGCTTATCATCCCAGGCAACACCATACCTTACATTTCCAGTTGATGAGGATGACCCAGCACGGGCGCAAACATCATTACCTGAATTCTCAGCTAAGCTAACATGGGCTTATGGTATTATCTTTCCAGATCCATGTGAAGCTTGCTGATTGCTCGAGCACATTCTTTCAAATGACACAATTAGTGGTGCTCCAGCAACAAGAAGGCTTTTTTGGCCGACAAAAGTCGATCTTTTCTTACTCACATCTATGGGAAGTCGATCTTTCCTTCCTCAGATCAGATATACGATATAAACAGACGAGCTCTCTCGATCCACTTTCACTGAAATCACCTCTGCCGTTATCATCATGTCAGATTATATTTCCTTAGATCATGTATGCACCCCCAGTCCTAGTGTTGCAAGACTTGAAGGCTTCGTAAAAGAAGTGGGATATAATCCCGTCAAGCTTGCCACTTGGAGAACTTTGAGGATGGGCATAGAAGATTTGATCATCTCCAACAGCCCTCAGATGATCCTATCAGAGAATGTAGTCGCTTCAGCAACCGAGTTGCGAGCTGAGTCAACCTCGCATTCTCTATTATACAGTATGGCTCCGCTAGCTACTTCCGGAAGAGGGTCAGCCCGTGGGTTACGAGGTCTGGATATTGACAATAAGCCATGGTCTTGTCCAAACTCTCTCACTAACCTTCCGATCCACCATTGAGTTTAGCTCATACATCAACAATTGTGACGAGGACGGATGATTGTGTAAAGGACCTGATTGTGTGATATTGAAACAGTCAATGCTTTACCGGGCAACTAGAGCCATCATTCACCAATAGTGACAATCAAAGTCAACACTCAACCATCTATCATCCAAAGGAACCTATCGATATCCTGTTATCTAACTCTTAGAATACTTATTGTCTAAAAGTTGTTTCCGTTCCAAAAAGCATGTATTATTTATATTTCTCATATGAATACTAATACCGTGGACGTAAGTGTTAACACAGAACCACGTTAAAAAAANNNATATATATATATACATGCAAATCTTGTTGATCTTTTACATATTGCTCTATATGTACATATACACCTCAAAGCAATGCAATCGGTAGTCTAAGGCAGCGTGCCACCATAATACATCGTTGTCTTTTCAGAAGGCAATTTAATGGTATATCCATTGAATGGTAGTGGACACATCAACCTGCCCTAAAGGCTTGCAACACCCGTCTAAGCTTCTAAGACCATGCGAACCAGACGATGGCAGAACGCCTAAGCTCCTAAGACCACCAGAATCAACGGTGGTGACGACGCGTCGTCTGCATCCGTCAGAAATAAAATTTTAAAATATAACTTATCACTAGGTGCAAATTGATGCGTAGCTAGGGAGCAAGAGGATCGATCCACAAAGAGCGATTGTCTTATCTAAGTGTATGCTTGTGCAAAACAGGGTGTAACATGTGAGTGACAAGTGGGGGGTTTGAACATAAATTAAAGAGTGGGAAAATAATAAAACAATTAAACGGACTTAGTCAAGAACGAAAGTATTCTTGATCAAGACTACAAATTGTCGGAAGCGAAACCAATAAGAGAGATATTCCTAGTAGAGGCTGGGCAGCAATGAGACATAGTTTACAATCATTGACGCATAGATATTCACCTCTGATCCACAGAGTTGATATAGGATTAAGAACCACTTAACCCCTGACTTCCCTCCTTTATCAACATCACCCCAGGGCCAAATGCGCGTAGGAGAATGGTGATGCCTTACCAGCCAACACCTTGCTGGTTAAAAGGTTTACTGGACTGACAGATGATTGAATAGGGGAAGACAACTCCAGACTAGTTTCCACGAGCGTCAGTCGGGTCTGGTTCTGATTAACCTTTCCCCCTACCATTTCACAGTCGCCCGCTAGTGCGTAGGAGTCTACTTCGATCCCTTTGGTCGATAATCCACGGCCAAAGGAAATGACAATAGTGTTATCTATTCAAATCTAAAGTGATCAATTCTAAAATCAAATAGAAAACACATAAGATGAAGTGCGAGATCAATTAAATGCAGATTCAAAGATTAATAAGAGTATTTAGGTCTCATGCAAACTCATGCTCATGCTCAAATGCCTCTACTAAGAACGATGTGATTAGCTACGCATACTCATAATTGAGAGCAAAATAAATGATGAATTGCAATTATGAAAAATCCTTCGTTTCCGAAGGAGCAAGAGTATGTGAACGACCGAAAATGAAAACTAGCGAAGTAATCAAAACCCAAAGTCAACTCCTTCTCAAAAACCCTAGGGAGAGATTAAATAGTCCTCTCTCCTAAAATTATCGGCTAAGAATAAGGGAAAATAAATAACTCATTAAATCTAATTTTAAACGCTAAAATGGTTTGGGAAATGTATCTTGAAGAATCTCTCTGCGTTAAAACTCTTTAATGAGATGAATCGGCTGGGAAGATACTCTAATTTCTTCCGCTAAAAGTGAAAATGGTCATATGAATGATGGTAGTCTCCTTCCCAACCCACGATCCGTCTACTCAGCAAGTCTTTTGCTTGGAGGTTTGGTCAAGGGCAGATGTCTTTGGTCAAGAGAGATATCTTCCACACTCGCTTGATCAAACAGTTTGGTCAAGAAAGTCTTTTATGCTCAAGCTGTTCTGAATGCTCTGAATCTTCATGAATTCTCCCCCTTTTTATCTGGTTGATCCTCAAATCTATTTCCTGTGACAATCAAACGATACAAGCTAAAATCAATAGCATACCATTCGAAAGATACAAGAAAATTAGTGATAAAATCACTATAATTATGGCTCAATCAACCTCCCCACACTTAGCCTATGCTTGTCCCCAAGCACAAAACTAAGAAACAAACAAACAAACATGGAAATATACAAAATACAGAAAGGTAAAACCAGCGACCCACATCCAACTTGAAGAAGTCACCTCGACAAAGAAAATACGAATACACTTAACTCATCAGTTCCATCCTATGTTAACAAGGTCTGCTCAACTGCCAACAACATCTCACTCAACTGAAAAAGAATAAAGACGGCTAGCTTCAGGCTCAGATAGTTAGTGGAGGAACACAACAATATAAATAATATTTTTCTGCCCACCTAGTTGTCCAAAGATGCAAGAGTTGTCGACCACAGGCAATGCGTACACAGTAGATAGAAAAATAAAACAATTAAGCATAGAGTGCTGCCAAGTCATGTCTGTTACGAGATTCTTTTTGATTTGCCCTTTTTCAAGTCTATGAAGTATTGTTTCTTTTCTCTTTTTGATCTTTTTCTTTTGTTATCATTTTTTGGAACAACGTTTTTTCTCTCTAGGCACACCAACTCCCAGACCTTTCATATTTGTCCAAAAAAATTCTTTCTTGCAAGAAAATAAAGCACGTAGAGTTCAAGTAATGGACATCCCCAGCCTAGCTTGTTCCGGCCCGGTAGTAAGGGGTTAGCTAGATGTACTTCGAGGAGTTTCGCCTATAAAAAAAGTGATGGTACTGGACTACCAACACCGTGCAATCCCGTTGGTTCCAGGAAATTTCCACACACACATGCAAGGGAATAAGAAAGACTCTACAAGCAGTGCAGAAATTTAAAGAACTGACAACTTATTGCACAATTGGGCATAATTTAGCTTCCTTGGTCAAGGCAGAAATTTTAGTAGTTAGTTGTGTTCAACCAAATCCTATCTTAAGTTCTAAGCCAACTGTTATTCCATCATGATAAATGAGAGTTACAAGAGTTGAGCATGTTACACAATGGTTGCCTTGTTAAAAAGGGATGGATCCAAATTGTCAAGGAACAAAACATTTTGAGAGTTGAGATGAATTTCAAGAAGATCATGGGTATGGTTTTCATGCAGACTCGATAAGCAAACACTATGCAAAAAAATCTAGGCCTAAAAATATACAAAAATCAAAAGAAAAATCATGCAAAAGAAGAAAAATATGGCCTAAAAATGATGGTCTATCCTAAGTCATGCATAGACACAAAACATAACATAGTCATAACATAAAACCTACCTCCCCACACTTAGTGGACACATTGTCCGCAATGTGTGAAAAGGTGCAACACAACTAAGATGAAAAGTTCATGCATGGACACATATCTAAATATATACAAAAATGATGGGGAAATCAACCAGACGCTGGGTCTAGTGCGACTAGTTTCCCTAGGGCGGGAGGAACATTAGAGGCATGCAGTCTCTCATGGAGAGCTAGCAGAGAGTCGAGTACTACTTAGATCAAGGTATTTGATTATTTGAATTCTTCTCTGAGCTTCTTTTGTTCTAACTAGATGGAAGTCAGTTCATCTCTTATGGTGGTGTGGATGGGAATGATTGTCTCGGTAGTGAATTTATTTGCTTCGCGGCGTTATGAGATGGTAGTCTGCTACAAATGGTTTGAATTTAGGGCCATGACAGGTGGAGTTCCTGGATTTCTCGAAGGTCAGGAAATGGTTTGGTGTGGCCTCAAAATTATATTTGGTGGTGTGGGTGCGGTACTATTCGGCGAATGTCGATGAGAGGTGGTGATGAATGATATCAACTTTGGAAATTTCTTCTAGAAGTTCTTGGTGGTTTTAGAGAGAGAGTAGTCTTTCATATGGAGTCTTTTGATTTGGCATCACTGTAGTTGACGGAATGTTTAAAAAGGGTGACCGCCTGAGAACGGAGTGGGTAGTTGCTTTTTCAGAGAGCGAAGTATTGAAGTAGGAGGGTTGTTTCTTCATTTCTCTCTCTTTTGTACCTTCAGAGGGCCACGTGGCAAAATGGAATTCTCTTGGCCAAGATTGTTTTGTGTTATGAGTCCTCTTTCCTAGGACAAGGCTCATCCCCTTGACTTCTTTTGGTACCCTGTGAAGAAAACATAAAGATTGATTAGAATTGAATTTTTTCTTTGTCAAAGTACTTATAGTATCAAACTTTTTCGCAGCTTTCATTGAAATGAATGTCTCCTCTTGCTGGAGCCTTTGTTTCCTCTTGTATGTCTCAAGAATAAGATCACAATTTATTGCACTTGATACATAACTTCCCTTATCAGGAAACTTGCACACATCTATGAATTTCAAGCTATGTAGACCACTTGAATTCTTCCCTATGATATACATGTTAAACTTAACAGTTTCCCCACAATATTCAAGAGTTAAACAACCATGGAAAATATCAATCAAAGCTCGTGCAGTCCTAAAAAATGGTCTGCCTAAAATCACATCAGAATTGTCTGTAGAGAAATTTGAATCCATGTCAACAATATAAAAATCAACCAGGTAAATGAAATCATTGACTTGGACGAGAATGTCCTCAACAACTCCCTTTGGATAGATTAGAGATTTGTCAGCCAGCTGGATGACGACTCCGGTTTCCTTCAAGTTTCCAATGTTTAATCTTTCATACTCAACAAATGATATCACGTTGATTCCTGCTCCTAAATCACATAAAGCTTTCTCGACCTTCTTGTCTCCAATTTTGCAGGGGATATCGAATGTTCCTTGGTCTGTTCACTTCTCTGGAAGTCTGGATTGGATCACCGAGGAAATATTCTTGGTCAAACTATCTTATTCATGACCTGCAAGTTTCTTCTTGTTAGAGCATAAGCTTTTAAGAATTTTAGCATAATTGGGAACCTTGGCAATCAACTCTAGCATGGGAATATTAATTGCAACTTTTCTGAAAATGTCCATGAATTCCTTTTCTTCTTTTTCCTTCTTCGTCTTTGTTGGTGGGGGTGGAAAATGTGGTGGCGCATCCTTGTCTTTTAGTTCTTTGACTTCTTTCTTCTTTCTCTTATCTGTCTTAGGCAAGACGTCTTCATCTTCTACTGCTATGATTTCTTCTGCTTCCTCTAAAGCTTCTATAATATGTCCTAGCAACATATGATGATTTTCAAGTTCCATTTCAACCTGGCTATCCTTGTTCCTTGGTCTTTTCTTTTCCTGCTCAAGCTCCACTGTTTCTGCTCTTTCGGGTAGGCGTGCACCTGATGGGCGTCAATCCATCAAAAATAAAATTTATAAGTTCAACTTATCAAAACCTGTAAAAGATTGAAAATAGTGGTAAGAGGATCGATCCACAGAGAATGGTTAGCCTTAATACAAGATGAAAGACCGGATTTAAACTCTTCTAAGAATGAGGGGGTTTTAAAACTAAAAACTAGAAAAATAAACAAAATAGAAAACTGTCTTGGTCCAGGATGAAAGTATCCTTGATCAAGACGACAGGTTAATAGAAGTGAGAAAACATAATTTGGACAAACTCCTAGTAGAGGCTTGACAAGCGATGAGATATGAGTTGCAATCATGGACGCAATGGTTTTCATCTCTGATCTACAGAGTTGCTATAGGACTAAGAACCACTTAATCCCTGGCTTCCCTCTTATTTTAACATCACCCTAGGGCCAAATACGCATAGGAATGGTGATACCTTACCAGCTAGCATCTTGCTGGTTAAAGGGTTTACTTGACTGTGAGATGATTGAATAGGGGAAGACAACTCCAAACTAGTTTCTACGAGTGTTAGTCGGGTTTGGTTCTGATTAATCTTTCCCCCTACCGTTTCACAGTCGCCTGCTAGCGCGTAGGAGTCTACTTCGATCCCTTGGCCGATAATCCACAGCCAAAGGAAATGACAATAGCATTATCTATTCAAGATTAAAGTGATTAATTCCAAAGTCAAATAGAAAACATAGGATGAAGTGCGAGATCAATTAAATGCAGATTCNAAGATTAATAAGATTATTTAGGTCTCATGCAAAACTCATACTCATGCTTTGAATGCCTCTACTAAGAACAAGAAAGATTAGTTAGAGAAACACAAGGAGAATAGAGAAAACAATAAAACTTTATATATATATATATAAAACTCAAGTTCAGAATTAGAGAAAAGGGAAGAAGAAAAGTTGTTGCCGTCCTCCTTGGCCACTGTCACTAAGGAGCCAAGCGGCTCTATTTATACTAAGCACTAGGTGCACCAAAACCCTAATTCTAAGAAGGTAAGAGTTTTATTTAGGAAACCATTTCCAAAACCAGAAAAAACTTAAATAAAATATCTAATAAAATAAATAAGAAGTTCTGGAATGATTCTGGAGTGGTCTGCACGGCTGGGCTCTCCATTGGACTTCAGACTTCAAGTTGCGGACTGCCGGGCGCACACACTGTGCGCGAAAATGTCACCATGGGCTTTCTGACGATCTAACCGTCCAAACTACTAAAAATTTAGAACAGAGCTAGCTAACACTCTGAGGATTCCATTTTTATCTTGATATACCTATTTGGACGCCTCTTTCGTCGAAATATCCACTCTGTTCCGCTCAGATTCGATTCTGTCCAGAATTTGACTCTATTTGGCTCTTTCTTACTCAAATCCTCTCCAGCTCAGTTTCCTGCAATAATTCTGGAATTCAATTGAAATCAATAGAATTAACATTCATAAATGCATAAGAATAAGTGGTAAAACTACTACAAATTAGGCTCAATCAAATCCCCCCACACTTAAGCTAATATTTACCCTCAAGCATAAAACAAAACATGCAAAAATGCAGACACAATGAAACTAGCAACTAATAATCATCTCAAAGGAGCACCTCAACAAAGAAAGCACAAAGACACCCAACTCATCAAATCCATCTGACAATAACAAGGTATGCTCATCTACTAGAAACATCTCACTCATCATTACGGGATCACAGACAGCTAAACTCTAGACTCAAGAGAATCAGTGGAGGAACACTTTCTTTTCATAATATTTTCTGTCTAACAGGTTTGTCCAAGAGATGCAAGAATTGTCGACACAAGTAAACGCATGCACATTAAATCTTTTGCTTTGCCCACTTTCAGGTCTTTTGAAGCACTATTTCTTCTGTTTGTGATTTCTTTTCTTTGTGCTTTTCTTTTTAGAGCAGCGTTTGTTCTTTTTGGGCACACCAACTCCCAGAACTTTCACTTTCTTACTCTTCTCTCGCAGATAAATAAAATAATTAAAGCTCAAGTAATGGACACCCCCAGCCTAGCTTGTTCGGACTGGTAGTAAGGTGTTAGCTAGATGCACTTCGAGGAGTTTCTCCTATTAAAGGGGTGATGGTGCCCAACCACCAACACCGTGCAACCCCGTTGGTTCCAGGTAGTGTCCACACAAACATGCAAGAGAATTTAAAGACTTAATAGGCAGTGCAGAAATTAAAGAATGGACAACTCTTGCAACATGGACAAAAACAGCTTCCTTGGTCAAGACAGAATTTCAACTTTCATTTGTGTTCATCCAAAAATTAACTTTAAGCTTTGATTCAACTGCTATAAATCCTATCATGAGAAGCAAGAGCTTCTTTCGTTGAGCATTTTACCTTGAATTACAGACTTGAAACAAAATTGTCAAGCACCAAATGCATTTTGAGAGTTGAGATAGATATCAAGAAGATCATGAGTGTGGTTTACATGCAAAAATATAGACTTATGCAAAAATCTAATCTTAAAAACACACGAAAATCAAAAGAAAAAATCATGTAAAAAAAAAAAGAGACATAATTAACACGTGCAAAAATATTACAACTAACACGTGCAAAAATATCTAAGACACACAAAACACACAAATCCTCCCCCCACACTTATTGGACACATTTTCCTCAATGTGTAAGAGAAGAAAGACACACAAAAAGAAAGAAAAGAAAGAAAAGAAAGAAAAGAAAGAAACAACCTGGGGCAAGAGTGTTAGCAAAAGGTGGTGGAGAGGACGGAGCTGGATGGAGGAAACAGAGCCGAACTTCTAGTAGAGATAGATTCCAAGGAAAGCTCGTGCTTTATTCAAAACAAGAAAAAATAAAATAAACTAAAAATATGGGTTGCCTCCCAAGCAGCGTCTTTGTTTATAGTCTTAGACTCGACTTTTCGAGCAGCACTCGTTAACCAATCCTACTGAATGCTTTCCATGCCCGAAGTTTAATGAGAATGATTTTGTATAGTGAATGGTCTTCAAGCAAGGTATTTTGTAGTGAACCAATATATGATTCGATTTCCAATTTGGGTTCCTGCAAAATAAATGGAAAAAATTGGTTGAGTGTTAGGAGATTCAATAAAAGGATCAATAAAATTATACAATTTCAGAACTTCCCTTTCACACACAATCGATGTTGGTTTCATGACCATTTCTATCTCTTTCTTAATATTCCTCATGCTCTCCTCTGGCTCGATGTAATGGAAATCCTCTTCAACCTTCAGCTCATGCTCTGGTGGAGTTTCATAATGGTTCTAGAGCTGATACGGCTGGTCTGGTTGGGTAAACATTTCTACCTCCAAGTCTGTAAATTCGTCTTGATCAAGACTGTCATCTTTGTCCTAAAAGTCATATTGGTCAAAACTGTCATCTTAGTCAAGATTGTCATCTTGGTCAAGGCAGTCTTCTTAGTCAAGACAGTTGTCTTGGTCGAGATAGTCGTCTTGGTCAAGACAATTAAAATAGTAGTCTTGGTCAAGACTATCTAGCAGACTGTGTCACTTGGCAAGGTGTCATTACTAGCATCATACTCCATGTTGAGTTCTGACTCCGAGGATGTGCGTCTATGATAATCCTCTTTAATGCATTTGATTTGTTCATGTAGGTTTGCTAATTCCGCTGCAAGTTCCTAGCGCCTCCTCTCCTTCAAGAGGTAGTCAATTTGTTCTTTTATTGCCGCCATCTGTTCCTGCCATCTTTGTTCGTTCCATCCAAAGGGATTTTGATTACCTACATTAAAGTATTGAGGAGTAGAGTTAAATTGAGATAAAGAATTAAAATTAGCCATAAAAGAAAGAAGAATGAAAAGAAAAAAAAGGAAAAAGGATAGAAGAGAAAAATCTGGGTTTCTGTCTTAGTCAAGACTGAACCACTCCCCAGCAACGACGCCAAAATTTGACAGGTGTCGGACCGTCGTTAAATCCTGGGCTGTCAAATATAAATTTATTACAATTTACTACTAAAAATAAATGAATGTAGATAGCGGTAAAAGGATCGATCCATAGAGAATGGTTAGCCTTAAAACAAGATGAAAGACCGGATTTAAACTCTTCTACGAATAGGGGGGTTTTAAAACTAAAAACTAGAAAAATAAACAAAACATAAAACAATCTTGGTCCAGGATGAAGGTATCCTTGATCAAGACGACAGGTTGATAGAAGTGAGAAAACATAATTTGGACAAACTTCTAGTAGAGGCTTGACAAGGGATGAGATATGAGTTGCAATCATGGA
>NBIL01018402.1:0-11759 GCA_002752925.1 Viola pubescens var. scabriuscula
ATTCACAAATATATAGCATGACATTAATAAGGAAAGATATAGTAAAGTTACCTCTCCCACCTCCTCCTTCATATCAATCTGATTTTCGTCAGCCATGATTGCTATAAAACAAAATAAATCAAATCAAACATAAGTCACAACAGTTCAGAAGCAAAGCTTTACACTATATTGACACTGCCAATCCCAACAACAGTCATGTGTCTCCCCTACCCAGAAAAAAAGGAAAACCCAAAATCAGTGGTACCAATACTCAAAGAATCATCATCTAGAGGAAACGGAAACGGAAACGAAAACAATAAAATTAACTGAAACCCCAGCCATTTCAGAAAAAAAGATGCATAAATGAAAGGAACGAAACCCTAGACATGGAGAGGAAACGGACAATGGGGAACAGTACTCTTACATGGAATTAGACACAGATTTTAGCTTGGTACTGCGCTTGTCTTCTTGATTAATTCTCTGCGACTCTTTTCCCTCTCCCGTTATCTGAAGATTGTTTCGGCGTATTTTGTTTGTAGACAGTGGCGTCTTCAAAAGTAATGAAAGATCCACACTTTAAATCACGGCCAAAAGAAAGTTACAGTCTTAACTTTGATTTATATTCACTCCTTAATTTAACCTAAATTTTAAAAATAAGTTACTTATCATTTTATATCGGATCATTTGTACCACCATCCTGAATTATTACTGCCGACAAATAAATTTATTTAATATTTTTTTTTATTAAAATCAGTTTTCCTAACTATTTTTTTCCGTTGTAAACGGATCTCTCGGTTAGTTTTCTCATTCACAAACCTAACATATATATATATATATATTTTAACTCCCAACTAAATTAGACTATAAAATAATTTTTTTTTTTAATTTAGTAATTGTTGAATACATATGAACATATTATTTTTTTTTAAAATCGAAAAGAATTAAAACTAAATCCACAAAAATAAAATAAAAATACTTATAGATAAATTAAAATTAGAAAAAGTAGTAAAAAATTATAACTTTTACAAATATTTATCCCTTTAAAATTTTAATTATGATTTTTTTTTGGTCTTTTTTCTGATTTTTTTCAATTAAAATTTTTTTTTCTGATTTTTTTAATAAGAGAATAAAAAATATAATCAAATCAAATTCATTAGGATTTTGGATGAAAAATGAAAATGAGGAATTTTCTATAAAAAAATAATAATTAAAAAAATGGAATACAAAGGGACCTTTTTAGCAAAGATATAGTTAAAGGTTAATGGTGCCAATGAACCTTTTATATTTTTATTATCATTCAAAGCATTCACAGATTCACTCTCTCTTTTAAACCAAAAGAAAAATTGTAAATAATTTTAGCTTAATTTTATGGGTTTTTACCTTTTATTAATAGTCTGATAAACCCTAAACTTGAAAATTACTATAAGGCCATAACACCAAAAACCCACCACCGTGACCATCAATCACAGAACAGAAATCAAGTAATAAAATCTCAATCGAGGAAGAAAGAGCAGAGCCGGAAGCTCAGTCATGGATACAAACAAAAACAACAAGAAGCAAGTCCATGAACAAGAAGACAGGAAGAAGTCTGAAATATTTTCTTCATGCTCTTTCTCCAGCCTTGGCCTTCACCCCACTCTCTGCAGCGAGCTCCAAGGTCTCCTCTTCTTCAGCATGTATTGGATTGTTGTCTACTTTTCTATTCTGGGTTGTTGTTTAATGAATAATTAATCATTGTATGAGCAGAAAGGATGAGCTTTGAAGCTCCAACATTAGTGCAGGCTCAAGCTATTCCTGTTGTTCTCTCTGGCCGCCATGTGTATCCTTTTCACTTAAGTTTGTTAGTTGTAGCTGTTACTGCTGCAGTTTTTGACATGAAAGATCATTTCTTTTGCTTCATCCTTGATGTGTAATGAATTATTCAGACTTGTCAATGCACCTACCGGGACTGGGAAAACAGTGGCATATTTAGCTCCAATTATTCATCATTTACAGGAAAACACTCCCAAAATCGACCGCTCTGATGGAACTTTTGGTATGTAGTCTTCTCCTCTTTCACGTTTGTGATAATGGGTCGATACTAAATTGAGAGTTGAAAAATGAAACGTGAATTGGCATGAAATATCTTCTGAGTGGAGTATGAATCTTAGTTCTGTACAGTTTGTTGATTCTTCTCTTGATTGTGAGTAATAACTAATTGCAATTTAATTAAAATTGATAGCTTGGTGGTAGCGTTGGTCCTTGTACCAACGCGTGAGTTGTGCTTGCAGGTGTATGAGATTCTTCAAAAGTTGTTGCACCGATTTCATTGGATTGTCCCTGGTTATGTGATGGGTGGTGAAAGCAGGTCAAAAGAGAAAGCTAGGTTGCGTAAAGGTAGGAGATTTTTCTGTGGTTACATTCTTATTTGTTATGATGTGCATCTTTCCGTAAGATACTTAAAAGAATGTAGTATTGAATCTAGGTTATGTTTAGTAGTTAATTTTTTCTTTTTGTCTACCAATTGCCTTGTTTCCAGTGTCACTTCGAATTTATACTAACTGAATAGTTGTTTTTGGATTACCGCAAAGCTATGTGCATGCAAATGAAAATCCAGAGCTACATGATGCTTGCTTAATGTATCCTTACGTCTTTGCTCCACAGCCAAGATTACACATGTGATATACCACATTAGGTCGTGGATTGTTGGTTTTTCTGTGTTATCATGTATGATCATTTTGATCAGTATGAAAGGAAAACAAAGCTATCTAATCTGCTGGAGATTCTGCTTTCTTGTTTGTGTTGGGGTTTGATAAGTTTCCTCGCACTTTTTCTCTCATTTATTCTACACTGGTTATCTTAAAAATCGTATCTTTTGGTTTGAAACTTAACTTTAGCATACAACTCCATTTGGTATTTTTGTTAGTGTTGGAGTGAGTGATTAATACTTAGGATCATTTTCAGGTATTTCAATTCTAGTTGCAACTCCAGGGCGCCTGTTGGATCACTTAAAGAATACATCATCCTTTGTGCATACAAATCTGCGTTGGATAATCTTTGATGAGGCAGATAGGTATGGCCTGTGATATAAAGTTGAGTTCCTATGTATTGTCAATTATCTGAACTGAGGACGATTACTAATTCTGGCCGAGCTTCTTGGCAGAATTCTGGAATTAGGATTTGGTAAGGAAATAGAGGAGATATTGGATCTTTTGGGCTCTAGAAAAACTGGAGCTTCTGACAAGGAAAATGATTTTCAAAGACAAAATCTGCTGTTATCAGCTACGTTGAATGAAAAAGTAAACCATCTTGCTAAAATTAGTCTTGAAAATCCCGTTTTGATTGGTTTCGATGACAAGAAGTTGCAAGTAGACGCATCACACAGACTGGTTGGATCTATGGTGTCAGATGATGAAGATGAACCAGAATCCCCAAGCAACATAATAAACTCAACTGAAGATTATACACTTCCAACTCAATTGGTTCAGAAATATGCTAAAGGTAGCTTATTCAAACCTTGTTTTTTTTTAAAACAAAAACTTTTATATACATTTGCTCTTAAGCATGCTGATTGAAACTTTATGCAGTGCCCTGTGGATCACGGCTTGTTGTACTTCTTTCCATTCTAAAACATCTTTATGAGAGAGAAGCTTCTCAAAAGGTTTGGTTACACTTCACTGATTTGTTTCCTGCCTTTAGCTTTCCTTTGGATATGCCTTATACAGTTTGGAGGTGTAAATTATATGCATTGGAATAATTTTGAGCTCAGGTGGTTGCTTGTCTTCATTTTTCTTTGAAGATAGTGATGGTGCCTTTTTTAGCCCTATCATTTCATGGAAAATCCTCAACATCTTAATAGAACATACCTACTTTTCCTTTTAAGGTCAACCACAATCCTGAAGGAGGACCATTTGAGTTTAGTTTTCACTTCATGATGATTTCGGCTAGAGCTGTTTAGATACCTGCATCTCTTTAAAGCTTTCAGATGCACATCTTTGTATTTTTCTTTTAGCATTTATTCAATGTGTCTTTTAGGATAATTATCTTCCTACATTCTCAAAATTGTTTTCTCAGCCAACTTAGATTGATAATTTACTGCATTTTTAATTATCACGTGCCTTATGTTGTACACATGCTTTGACTTCTCCAGACATTGAACACTGTTAACTTTTAACTATCTTACTTGGTTATTTGACTTTACTTGTTTTCTCATGGTCTCATTTTACAGATTGTGGTGTTCTTTTCAACCTGTGATGCAGTTGATTTTCACTATTCTTTGCTAAGTGAATTCAACTGGTCACCCTTTTCACAATCAGATAAGGAACATAGTGGGAAGTTCTTGAGATGCAACACCTTTCGTTTGCATGGGAATATGGAGCAGGAGGATCGGAGAACAACATTTCAAACCTTCAAAACTGAGAAAGCAGGTCTTCTTTTGTCCACAGACGTTTCTGCTAGAGGCTTGGATTTTCCGAAGGTTAAATGTATTATACAGTATGATTCTCCAGGGGAGGCTACTGAATATGTTCACAGGTTTGTTGGCACTCATTTGCATGCTTGCTATATATTCACTTCAGGAACACTAGATGCACAACGTGTTGGAGTTTGATTCTACCTATCATTCCTGGTGTATTGCAGAGTTGGTAGGACTGCTAGGTTGGGTGAAAAAGGAGATTCCTTACTATTTTTACAGCCAGGTGAAATGGATTATCTTCAAGAGCTTGAGAAACATGGTGTATCACTGGCGGATTATCCCATTCTCAAAGTCTTGGATAGTTTTCCATCGTATGGTCAGATGCGCCGTGGCAAGGATCTGGTTTCCTTGGAATCTCATCCTTTGGTATTGTCCATGCAAAGGGGACTCGAATCATTTATTGCTGCTCAGGTATTTCTTGGATCGTTGATTTTAGTTATGGGGCCTGGAGTTGGTTTCTTATTATTGGTAGTATAATGAGATCTTGTGGCTTGCCACATTAGCATCTTTGATTCAACTGAGCTTCAAATTGATGTATATATATATATTTTATTGCTCTCATGCCTTTCCTCAGCCAAAGATGACTAAATTGGCTCAGAACGCATTCTGTTCTTGGGTCCGTGCATACACAGCCCACCGCGGAGAGTTGAAAAGGATCTTCATGGTGAAGACACTCCACTTGGGGCATGTTGCCAAAAGTTTTGCACTGAAGCAGCAACCATCCTTGGTTGGGAGATCATTTCAACAACAATCAAAGAAGAGGAAGAGGGATGGGAGGCAAAAAGGACAGTCGAATAAGAGGAACAGGGTCCGCGGTAAAGCTTAAATGGAAGTTTGAGGAAGATAGTACTAGACTATTAGTATTAGGTTATGTTTGGTTCTCAAGGACAAACAATCCTCATCTAAATCTTTGTATTAAGAATGATTCTCCAAACCAGAGGAGTGGTATAAGTTTTGGCCATTTTTACTAACAATAACAGCCTTTTGAGTGATGGGAAACTGTACTCATGGTAATTTTAATACTAATGACCTTCAAGCTAAAAATATAGTCAATGCCATGAATTCTATATTTATCAATACTTCTAAACAGCAGGATTTCTCTTCCGGGTTAAAGTTGCGAGTTGGACAATTTTCAGCCGGGACCAGAAAAAAGTAGGCACGGTGAAATGAAAAGTCAACAGTAGTATATATAATTTCTCTTCATTTAGTTTGTTTGTACCGTAATTTTCAAAGGTTGGCAGACAATGCCCACGACGAGACCCAAATGAAGCCCATCAATGAAAGCCAATTTAGGGACAATTTCAAACCTTTCCCTCTTCAATGAGCAAACTAACAATCCAGAGAGTAAGTAGCATACAGTCAACAATGGTGTGACATGAAATGTATTTTAACCTACTCATTTCACGAAAGCTGTCAACTTTAGCGCAAACGCATTCCAAGATCAGAACTTTGGTTCAACAAGGGCAATATTTGGAAGCCTTGAAGTTGCATTCTACAAATCCTATCCACACCAGCAGATTTACATATCCTACTCTCCTTAAAGCCTGTGCTTGTCTATCAAATCTCCATCATGGGAAAACACTCCATTCTACAATCGTCATTAAAGGCTTTCACTTTGATCCGTACATCGCTTCCTCGCTCATCAGCATGTATGTCAATTGTTGGTCGATAGCCAGTGCTGTCAATGTGTTTGATAAATTGCCTGTGAGTGAAGTTTCAACCCAAGATGTTACGATTTGGAATGCTATCATTGATGGGTATTTTCGCTTCGGTCGTGTTAGAGAGGGCTTGGTTCATTTTTGGCGAATGCAGTCACTAGGTGTTAGGCCTGATGCGTACTCTTTGTGTAGTCTGCTCGGTGAGTTTTCAGGGCAATTGGGGTATTTGGGAGGGAAGCAAATTCATGGGTTTATTGTTCGAAACATGCTTAACGGTGATTCTTTCTTGGACACTGCGCTCATTGATATGTATTTTAGTTGTGGTAGGCCAATGGATGCATGGCAGGTGTTCGAAGAGTTGGATAATAAGAGCAATACTGTAGCTTGGAATGTTATGATTGGAGGACATAGTCAGAATGGTTTGTGGGAAAATAGCTTGGAATTGTATACGTTGGCTAAGAGATCGAACACGAGAATTGTGTCATCATCCCTTGCTAGTACATTAAGTGCTTGTTGTCATGGTGAATATGTGAGTTTTGGTAAGCAGGTTCATTGTGATGTCATCAAGATGGATTTTAAGACAGACAAGTATGTCTGTTCTTCTCTTTTGTCCATGTATGGAAGGTGCAAGTTGGTTAGAGATGCAGAAAAAGTTTTTGATCAGGTACAAGATAAAGAAGTTGAATTATGGAATGCAATGATCTCAGCTTATGTTGGTAATGGATGCGCTTATGATGCTTTGAAAACTTACAAGTTGATGAGACTAGACGGAATTTCACCTGATTCTTTCACAGTGTCGAATATATTATCACCAGGCAGTATGGCTGAATTATATAACTTTGGCCGGTTAATTCACACAGAAGTAGTGAAAAGACCTATACAGACTGATATTGCTGTACAGAGTTCGCTACTGACTACGTACTCAAAATGTGGTAGCATCAATGATGCTGATTTAATTTTTGGTGCAATGAAGGAAAAGGATGTGGTTGCTTGGGGTTCCATGATATCAGGATTTTTCCAAAATATGGAATATAACAAGGCTATAGATTTTTTCAGAACACTGGTGAGAAGCGGTTTGGAACCAGATTCTGATATTCTGACCAGTGTAATATGTGCTTGCACCGCTCTGGAAAATGTGGACTTGGGTAGCATGGTCCATGGACTTTCTATTAAAATAGGATTGGAACTAAACGTTTTTGTTGCAAGTTCCCTGATAGATATGTACTCCAAATGCAATTTTCCTGAGATGGCTGGAAATGTATTTTCAGCTATGCCGACTAAGAATCTGGTGGCTTGGAACTCTTTAATATCTTGCTATTGCCGGAATGGCCTTCCAGAGTTGTCCATTTCTGTTTTCTCTCAAATTTTGCAGCATGGCTTATACCCGGATTCTGTCTCAGTTACAAGTGTCCTCACTGCTGTTTCCTCGGTAGCTGCACTACTTAAAGGAAGGACAGTACATGGGTACCTGATAAGACTGAACATTCCATCTGATTTGCATGTAGAGAATTCATTGATTGATATGTATATCAAGTGTGGATTCTTGAAATATGCGCAGAATGTCTTTCAAAACATGTCTCAGAGAAACTTGGTGACATGGAATTCGATGATTGCCGGTTATGGATCTCATGGGAAGTGCTCGAAAGCAATGGCATTATTCTACGAGATGAGAAGTTCAGGAACCACACCTGACAATGCCACTTTCCTTTCTCTTCTATCATCTTGCAACCATTCTGGTTTCATCAAGGAGGGCCTGAATCTTTTTGAACTGATGAAACTTAAGTATGGTATTGAGCCCAAAATGGAGCATTACACAAACATTGTTGATCTCTTGGGTCGTGCGGGACGCCTTGATGATGCTTACTCTTTTGTGAAAAGCATGCCCATGGAACCTGACAGGAGCATTTGGCTATCGTTGTTGTGTTCTTGCAGAGCGCATCGTAACGTAGAGCTCGGGGAACTGGCAGCTCATCGACTGTTTAAGATCGAACCAGATAGAGGCAGCAACTATGTTCTACTGTTGAATCTATACAGGGAAGCTGGATTGTGGGACAGGGCTTCAAAATTACGAGCAGAAATGAAAGAGAAAGGACTGAAGAAGAGTCCTGGTTGCAGTTGGATTGAAGTGGGGAACAAGGTTGATGTGTTCTTTTCTGGAGATTGTTCATCTCCAGTTACAGTCCAGATCTATGAAGCACTGACCGGTCTTAAGATGAACATGTTGAAGAAACTAGATGATTCTGAAAGTTTTGAGGCCTTATAAACCAAAAAACCAAATATATTCACCAAGCACTAATTCTTTTATAATTTAAATCTCGAAACTTATAACTCAGTGTTACTTCCTACGATTAAAAAAAAAGCACTCGGACCTTGACACGATGAAAATACATTTCCATACTGTGAATGTAAAATCAAATTTCATTGGGACGTGGGGGGCAGTTTTAGGATTCTAGCTATAAATAACCCCCTAATTTAATAAATATATCAATAAATCTCAACTAGGGGAGCCTAATCCTAAGGGAAATGCATAATTTTTTTCAAAATTTATTAAACAAATTCCTTATATAGATAAATTTAGTAGATATTATTGGTAACTAACGTATAATACACATCTTTGATAAGATATCTTGAATCCTTGATTTTAAATTCCTTTTGACCAAGTAAAATCTCCAACATCCTCTTATGTTATACACAGAAGAAAAGGAGAGGAAGAGGCAGGAAGAGAAACAAGATGGTGCATTGCCTAACCTATGATCTGTTATCAAAAGGGTGTGTCATAATTGCAACTGTAATAACATGCATGAGCTGGTTTTCAAGAACACAAGTGTGTGGTTCGATCCACGAATACGGGAACGAATCTTTTATTCGTCGTTCGAATTCATACTTCTTTCATGGTGGAAGTGAAGGTCTGTATGCTTCTGAACCTGGAAACACCAATCCTATTGATCCCAATTCTCAAGGAGACAAGCCACTCAATGGCAAGTCATTTATCAGGTGATGGTTCATTCTTGCTTTTCTTCTGATGCATCATTCTTTTATTAGGTTCTTCCCTGACAGGTGTTTATGTTCTTACATTTGATGTTGATCCGTTTGTTTCGTGAGAAAAATGGAAGGGAATGTTGATCTATTTCATGGATTTTGCATCGTTAGATCATGTCTGATTGATTCAGATCAGAATTGGAAGCGGACTAGTTCTTTTAGTTTTAATCCTTAATGTCAGCAAAACAAGAAATGGAAATTTTAATATTTTTCTGGTCTATGTTTGATTGCAGGTTTGAGTCAATCACTTTTAGGAGGACAAAAGAATCTGCTGGAAAGAAGAATGAAATGCAGCAAAAGACTGGGTTAGTTGAAGCTTTAATAGTTGAGGTTAAGCATAGAGACAAGATTGGAGGGTCTTATTTAAATTCTACAGCAATCTGTTGCACACCAGATCTTGCAAAGGATGGATTCTGCAACTTAGGGGAGGTAATCATCCGAAACGATAGAGATAATATTCCTAACGCCCCGAAACGAATACAGACATTCTTTGAAGGGACCAATGAAGAGGTTAAAATGGTGGAAACTGTTGAGATACAAAGTACTGGAATGTACTATCTGTACTTTATGTTTTGTGATCCGGAACTAACAGGGTTGGTAGTTAGCGGTAGGACAGTTTGGAGGAACCCGGATGGTTATCTTCCGGGAAAGATGACACCAATGATGACATTATATGGTGTCATGTCTTTGGCGTACCTTGTTTTAGGTGTCGTATGGTTTCTCTGGTTTGTAAAGTACTGGAGACATATCATTCAAGTACACTATCACATCACTGCGGTGATCGGATTAGGAATGTGCGAGATGGCGCTTTGGTACTTCGAGTATGCTAATTTCAATTCAACTGGGATTAGGCCAAAGGGAATCACCATTTGGGCGGTTACTTTCAGCGCGATTAAGAAGACTGTCTCGCGGTTACTACTGTTAATGGTTTCGATGGGTTATGGCGTTGTGAGGCCAACTCTTGGTAGTGTAATGTCAAGAATACTGGTTCTTGGTTTGGTATATTTTGTGGCTTCAGAAGCACTTGGGTTGGTAGAGAATTTGGGGAATATCAATGACTTATCGGGAAAAACGAGGCTCGTCCTTGTGTTGCCTGTAGCTCTATTGGATGCCTGCATCATTATATGGATCTTCTCATCACTATCCCAAACTCTAGAGAAGCTTCAGGTACGTAATCCTTTCATTTACACCGAACATTTTTGTTGTCGTCTACAGGGAACTTCTTTTAAGTGTGATCTGGCATTTTTTTGGGTTTCTTATCCGTTGTGCAGATTAGAAGAAGCACAGCTAAATTTGCACTCTACCAGAAGTTTACAAACACCCTTGCAGCAACAGTTCTTCTCTCCATTGCTTGGATTGGCTATGAGGTGTTGTATATTCTTTTAACAGCTCTTTTTTCACTCGAGGGAAATTGACCCGAAAAGTTGCCTGTTCTCTGAGCAATTCATGAAAAGTAACCAGTTTTCAATTTGTGTTGGTTTCAGTTGTACTTTAATGCAACAGATCCCTTGAGTGAACTATGGCGAAGAGCGTGGATCATCCCAGCATTCTGGATCTTGCTCGCGTATATTCTCTTGGTGATCATATGCATTCTTTGGGCTCCATCACCAAATCCAACAAGGTATTTTCCTTTCTGATATGTCCATCTTTCTCAACTGCATTTTTCTGTTTCTGATGTTTTCTTATGCTGCACCTTCTTGTTGCATAGCCACTCAGAATCGTCAGGTTTTGTATTCTTTAATAATGTTTCTGATTAGCCAAGATCGTGATTTCTTGTTTCTGTTTGTAGTCCTTTGCCCCAAATGATGGATGAAGTCTGTGTAAATTCTGCAGGTATTCGTACGAGACGGGAGATGATCTTGAAGAGCAGAATGTTTCTCTCACAGGCAGTGGAGTTAAGCTGACTGGAGATTTAGCAATAAAGGAAAGGAAGGCATCTAATGCAGTAGAACATCGTGTGTTTGGTTTTGGAGAAGACATTGAAGAGGACAAAATAGAATAAAAGTTAGGTTATGCATCCTTCAACTGCTCTTTTCTTCCTTTTCTAGGAGTGATCTTGCAGTGCAAAAATAGAGAAGTGTTTCGGCGAAAAAGGTTATCGATCTCTCCATGAATCCTCATTACCCTTTACGAGCACGATCCTGTTTGAATTTTGGGGAACGAGTTTAGGATGGAAATTGTATAGGTATTCAAGTGCTGCTGCACTGCAGTGCATACCAAACAACATTACATTGAATTACGGATAGCATCCCAGGTGATAGCAAAGGGACTCACTAAATTTTGATACAAAAGGATGGGTGCTTGGGTTGATATCTATAGAAATATTTTAAATTTTGAGTGCAAAAACATTACGAATATAAAAGATAACTCTAAGAATGACACAAAGCTAGTCATCTTTTATGTATTATTTATGCTAGTATAATTAATATCTGTTATAAATTTTGTGATATATTATTGCAATTGGTATTAAGTGAATAGTATAAAGTTGGTATTTAATGAATAGTAAACATGCATTATGAATAGTGTTCATGCATGCTTACTGTTCATGTAGAAATTATAGAAGGAGAGGATATAGGGAGAGGATGTTATTGCTATTGATATTCTTTACAACAGATACTACCTATTTATAC
>NBIL01018404.1:0-25226 GCA_002752925.1 Viola pubescens var. scabriuscula
ATATATATATATATATAAAATTGTTTAAAATTCAACCTTGGCAGGAGTTAACTTAAAAAATCATCATCTGCCGTAAAAAGAAAAAGCAGCTCAAGTAAATCATATTAGAGTATTGTTTATCCAGATGAAATAATCATCATGACCTAGTTTTACCAAATATATTCAATCAAATATAATTAGATAAGATAATATTATCCATGAAATTAAATTAATTAAGAAAGTAAACACCACAACAAACACGCACTAATTAGAAAGAAAGAAAGAATTTATTCGCAAGCCTTATTTGACATTAAAATAATGAGCCTAATTAATATCAGATAAAGTATCACAAACACTAGGCCAAAAATAACATATAAAGAAATCTTTTTGCTTAAAAAGAAAATTAAAGAAATCCAAAAGAAAAGACTAAGATAAGAACAAAATTAATAAATTAATAAAATAAAAATAAATGCATAAATGAGAGCATCCCCTAACAAACAAACAAGCATATAATATACAACCCTTCCCTGCCCAACCCTGCCCAAACTCATCATAGAAGAAAACGTAAATTTAATTTAATTTATTTTATTTTATTTTCTCCTTGTAATACTATTTTTTCCTCCCCTATCTTTCCTGGCCATAAATAAAAACCCATCAAAACCAAAAATGAAACAGTGAGCAGTGTCTTGGCAATTAGCCGCCTTCAGAAAGGGGGAAAAAAAAAAGATTTAGGTAGAAAAAGATACATACTTTGTTGCGCCTGGTGGATTAGGTTTCTTGAAAACACCAAACTCAGTTTGTTTTTTTTCTTGGCTTCTTATTGAGGAGAGGGACAATAGAGGGAAGGAAGGATGGAGATGGAGATGATGTATTTTCAGTTGGGGAAGTCATCTTACCAAGACTCTGTTCAAGGTTTGGAGGCTGATATTCAGCATGCTAATGCTCTGTAAGTTTCCTGTTTGTGTGTGCAAAGTTTGAATTTTTCTTTGTTTGTTTCGCTTTGTACTTCAGTTGACCATGTTTGTCTTAAACTTTGAGGAAATGGGTCGTTCCTGTTCTCTGTGTACCTTGAATTTAGTCATCATCCTGTTGATCATCAGAACGATTATAGCAGTTTTTGTTGCTAATTTTGGGAGAATTGGGGATATAGGGATAGTGGGCACTTGCTTTTTTGGTTTGGTGTTTCCTTTTTTAGTATAATTTGTGAATTTTTAGAGCTTAGAGGAAGATATAGTGAAGTGGGAATTGATCATACTTCATTTGTGGCCTAATTTGCAAACCTTAACAGAAAGAAAGAAAAAAAAACTTTAATTTCTATATATTCCTCTGTTTTTTTCTGTGAATGTTCACAGAAAGATTGGATTTTTGATGTTGGGTGTTGCAAATTTTCTGCCTAATCACTGTTGGGTTTCCATAAATGTGCATTTCCAAGTAATAGTAGGTGACAATAGTTGAGAGGTTCCTTCTGCACTTGCTTTGTTTTGGGCAAAATGGTCTCAAAGTTTTAGTCTTTTTGCAAGATTATGTTTTGTTTGAAGAGCTCAAATTCTATGGATCATTGCCAGAGATGGTCAAGTACATAGTTTTTTGTAACTTAATGCGAAATTTCTTGTTTATTAGGGCTGCTGCAATACCACACAGCAAGGGTGGAGTACGCTTTCAAATGAAATTAGTTTATAATCACTGGGCTCCCCTGTATCTCTTTTTGCTCCAATGGATAGATTTCTCCTGCATATGTCTATTACCTAGATATCTAAATCTCTTCCATATACTCATATACAAGGTTGGTTTTCTTCTTAGCCCATTGATTCTGGATTGGTGGTTTAACAAATATACCATTTCTTGCTGTGGATTTTGATATTTGTTGCTATTTAATGTAATACAGGTGTATACTGATGGTAGACCAAACCTCTCTACACATGGAAGGAAAGCTACCATTAGGGAATTCTATGGTATGTACATTACCTACTCTCGACTTAATGCATGAATTTGTATTCAGATTTTGATGCCCCTCTCCTAATTTGCTATAGTTTTGGTTATGTGCTTATTTTGAATGTTTTCCGTTGTGATAAAATCCAATCTGTAGGGGTCATATTACCATCTCTTCAACGGCTTCATAGTAACTTGGAGGAGTTGGAGGATTTGAAGGAAGGGCATTTTGACATAGTCAGTATGGGCAAAAAGGTTGAAGGAGACAATAGGCTTGCTAACATTGATTTAGAGAGAGAAGATGAATGTGGTATATGCTTGGAGCCTTGTACGAAGGTGGTAATGCCTAACTGTTGCCACGCAATGTGCATCAAATGCTACCGCAATTGGTAAGTACAACCATCAAATGGTCCTGTTATATGTACAGTCCCGTCTCCATCGGCACTGGTGCTTACATGTTTTTCCTGTCGAATTACAGGAACACAAGGTCAGAGTCCTGCCCTTTTTGTCGTGGTAGCTTGAAGAGAGTTAACTCAGAAGATTTGTGGGTGCTCACTTGCAACAACGATGTGGTCGACGCAGAAACGATTTCAAGAGAAGAATTGTCGCGCTTCTATCTCTATATCAATAGCCTCCCGAAAGATTATCCAGATGCCCTTTTTCTGGTGTATTATGAATATCTAATATGAAATGAAATGGTTGTACAGATAGAAAACGCCGACCGTCTCAAAATGTAAATAGAGTCTGGTAAGCACCATTATCTCTGATTCTTAGACTATATAATCAATGTCATCTCTTGCTTGTCCAAATCTTTTGGACGCGCCCTCAAATGAATATAAAAGCTCTCAATTTATGCAAAATCAGTTTAGTTTCAGACCACAACCTAGTCTGCACTCATATCATGGATTTTGAAAGACAAAGGTGTCTTTGTCTTGGCAATTCTGCAGTGAATTCCATGTCAATTCCAAAGATTGCATCTTTTTTTAGGGCTGGTGAGCAGTCTGCATTTTTCTTGCCACATTGTACTATGATTGATAGTTGCACTGAGTAGTTGCTTAAAAGAGAAGTTTTATACAGAAATGATTAGGCCAAAACATGTGTCATTGAGGGCTATGATTGATAAGGTGGAGCTGACCCACCACCTCATCATTTCTTTCTGTCAAAGAGATTAGGCCACGTCTAGAACTAAGAGTTCCAGAAAAAAGAAAAAACCAGCTGACTATTTTGTACGTTTAGAAATTAGAATGGTCTATTTTTGAGTTTCTTATACTCAACTTGTGATGGGTTTGCCGTTAATTATAGCTGGGTGCATCAATTCATGCTTGCCTTAAACTAATTAGGACTTTTAGTAGAATATAGTAGAATCCAACTGCAATCAATGGCAACTGCTCTTAGAATTGAGGTACATTTTGAGTACCTATTACTCCGTGCCTCTTTTACATAAAATTTTAACATGCATAACTTGTCATGTGATGTATAATTATTAATCTTTAAAAGTTAATTATTTTTATTGAAAAAAATCACGTGTTAACAAAATTGATTTTATCATCGCAAGTCGAGAGATAGTGAGATACCATGATTTAGACTTATATAATGAACTTGCCAAAGATAAGGTAGCAACCTCCACAGTTGCTTTTGAACTACTAGGACTATTGTGGGTAGAAATTCTGAGGCTAGAAAAGGACTATGATTGATGATACTTATTGCTAGAAAGCTAAAAAAGAATTGCAATAATAATTATGGTGGTTACAACTTACACAAACAACAAACAATATCATGAGAATCTTTTGCTGTGAAATGATGAAAAATGGAAGGCTGTCTCTCTATAACCTTGAGAGAGTTGAAAATGAGGTATGTTGAATTGTATATGCTCTTGTTTTTTTTTTCCATAGACATGAATGCAATTAGAAATTCGAATTCGAGATCTGACTCTACGTAATTTACAACCAAGTAAAATATTTTTTGATAGAAGTATGGGTATTTTTAATTTCAGAACTAATCTTACTCATACCAAGTTGACCCACTAATGGTAAAATGTTCATAACATGTAATTTCTCTACGTACATGAATCAGATGAGAGTGTTAGGCCACTCAGTACAGTCGAGCAAATTACTAAATTTATCTTATTATCACACCACTAATAGTAAAATACTCATAACAAGTAATTTCTCTACGAACATAAATAAGATGAGAGCGTTATGCCATTCATGCTGACTGAGTGGCTACTGGCTAGCAAATTACTAAATTTATCTTATTATCACAAAACTAATCTCCATTTTTGACCATATTTACAAAAGAAAATCCCAAAGCTGTAGTGTAGATTGATTTGTTATCAGTATTAGAAAATGGGCCTCTGAAATTACCACCCCAACAGCAGAATGGTTGGGCTAAGGCCCACAACATTATCATGTTTGCGTAAATTGTAGGTAGGACAACCCAACTGTATTTCGCCCCACTCGTCTTAACATCCAGCCACCAAAATCGTCACTTCTCTTCTCCATTTGACACAAGCGCTACTCGGCAGAAACACACGCGCCAAGCAAACAGCAAAAAGTCTGCAATTAATTAACGTAAGAAAAAAGGGAAAGGGAAACGCCGAAATCACGTGGGGAATACTTGTCTGCTCCGCGTATCACAATTGCACTTTGAACAAAAGAATCAACGTCTCACACTTTCGTCAAACCCCGCGCATCACCGTCACTCCACCATCACTCTCCCCCTCCCTCCCCATCCAGCTCAATTTCAGCAATTAATTAAAATCAATCGCCGTCTTCATTTATAGGGTTTCGAATTTCGATCCAATTTCAGTTCTTATCTGGGAGAAAAATGTCTGAAGCTAGCGATTCACCGGAGGCGGAGTTACATAACGGGAAGGAGGAGGAAGAATCAAATGGTCCTAACCCCGGCCAGGTGAGTTCTTTTCTTTTTTCTGGTTCTGGAAAATGTTCCGTGTCCATGGCTTGATATTGTGAATATGCAGGAACCGGAACCAGAACCGGAGACGGAACCGGTTAGCGAGAATTTTCATCACGTGGAAAGCAAAGAGGATATGTTTGAGGATGCTCCCGATGTTATTGAAGAGGCTCCGTCTCTAGAATCTGAGCTTGAATCACCTCGTGGCATTATTGAAAAGGAAGAATTCAAGGTCCAGTGCTGATTTTTTTCTTTTTTCTTTTTTGATTGATTGATCGCGTTTGAGGGAAGTTTATTTGTCATTGAACTGATTTTCTCTTTTAAATACAAATTTAGGACGAAAGAGAGGTTGAGAAAGATATAGTGGAACTCCACAGTAAGCTTAAGTTATTGGTTGGTGGAACTGATGATAAGGTTCTTCGAGATGATGTTTCGTTGAGTGAAATGATTAGTGAATGCTCTGATTTTGTGAAGCTTGCATTGGAAGAGCGGGAAAAGAGTGAGAGTACAGTTAAGGAGTTGCGTCAAGAGATTGAAGAGCTTAATGTGAAGGTGTCTCAGTTGGAAGAAGGGTTTGGGGGTATTGCAGATAGGATGATGGGTTCGCTTTCTATGGTGGTTAGTGTGGGGGAACTGGTAGACTACTCTGTTGTGGGGAAGATGGATTATGTGGAGAGGAGTGCGTCGTTGTTGGTGGATCAGTATGGATGGTTTATTTATGAAGTCAATCAACTCAGGCAGTGTTTGTATGAGGGAGGGTTTAATGTGCAAGAGGAGGTTGATTATGGGTCTACTTTTGGGATTGCACGAAGTGAGCTGGTGGAGTTGAAGAGAAAGGAGGGAGAGATGGTGGGGAAATTGGGATATTTTGAGGAGGAAAACAGGAAGCTCGTCGAGGAATTTGAGAAGCAAAAGGCAACGGTCGAGACGGTGAATGCAGAACTTGGGAGAGTGCAGGGCGAGCTTGAGCAGGAAAAGAATAGGTGTGCTAATGCGAAAGAGAAACTTAGTATGGCTGTCACAAAAGGGAAGGCATTGATTCAACAACGTGATACATTAAAGCAATCTTTAGCTGAGAAGACAAGGGAGCTTGAGAAATGTTTTGCTGAATTGCAAGAGAAGTCAAATGCTGTTGAGGTTGCTGAGGTATGTAAGGGGGAGTTGATTAAATGTGAATCTCTGGTTGCTTTGCTGCAGGAAACAGTTTCACAAAGGGATGCAGTTCTTGAAAGCTTTGAACAAGTTTTTTCTCAGACCACTGTGCCCGAGGAACTCCAATCAATGGATGTTGTTGAGAGATTGAAATGGCTTGTCAATACAGTTGGCTCACTGCAGGAAGCGCTTTCAACAAAGAGTGTGACTTTTGAACATTTTGAAGATCTTATTTCGCAGGCTTCTGTCCCTAAGGAACTAAGATCAGCAGATGTCATTGAGAGGCTGAAATGGCTTGTAAACTTAGTTGCATCTCTGCAGGAAACACTTTCACAAAGGAACAAAACTTTTGTTGACCTTGAAGACATTTTCTCTGAGATTAATGTACCTGCAGAACTTCAGTTAATGGATGTGGTCGAGAGATTGAAATGGCTTGTGGAGGAGAGAGATGCACTTAAGGGTAATCTGTTGGAGTTTCATAAATTGAAAGATGCCTTGTCACTGATTGATATACCTGAAACTGTTTCGTCCTCTGACCTGGAATCTCGAATAGGGTGGCTTAGGGATTCTGTTAACCAGGCCAAAGATGAAATAAGTGCATTGCAAGATGATATTGCTAAATCAAAAGAAGCTGCAAGTATTGAGATTGAACGCTTAAGTGCTTCCCTTTTGGCAGAATTACAAGAAAAGGAATATATCAAAACAGAGTTGGATGAACTAGCACGCAAATATGAGGTTATAGTTGAAAAGGCACAGCAGGTCTCGTCTGAGAAAGAGCAGATGGTAAGGATGCTATTGGAGAGTTCCGGAATGACAATGAATGGCCTAGAAGAGCATAATGAGAGTTATTCTGATATTGGAGTGCTCATTAATAGATGCTTTGGCAGGATTAAGGATCAAACCAATAAGCCTTCTGATACTTCTGCTGACACTGAGATTTTGGAAAAAATGCAGGGTCTCTTGTATGTCAGGGATCAGGAATTAGTTCTTCGTGATATTCTTCTAGAAGAAGACATGGCAATTAGATCACATGTGGATAATCTATCAAATGATCTGAGAGTTGCATCTTTAGAACTTGCAGCACTAAAGGAAGAAAAAGACTCTCTGCAGAGAGATCTTGAACGATCTGAGGAGAAATCTTCTTTGCTGAGGGAGAAATTGTCTTTGGCTGTTAAGAAAGGCAAGGGATTAGTTCAAGATCGAGAAAACATGAAACTTATTTTGGATGAAAAGAATTCAGAAATTCAGAAGTTGAAGCTTGAGTTAGAGCAGCAAGAATCTGCAGTTGCTAAGTGCAATGACAAAATAAACACGTTGAGTACTGATCTAGAGCAAATCCCAAAGTTGAAGGAGGATCTTGTAACCATGACAGGGCAACGTGATCAACTTGAGCAGTTTTTGTCGGAGAGCAATGACATGTTACATAGTGTAATGGAATCAATTGACCACATTGTTCTTCCTGTTGATTCGAATTTTGAACACCCCATTGAAAAAGTAAACTGGATTTCTCGGTACATGAATGAATGCCAGCAAGCGAAATCTCACACTGAGCAAGAGCTGTGGAAAGTTAAGGAAGAGACTAGTATGCTTGCTAGTGAGTTAGCAGATGCTCAGAAAACTATTAAGTCACTTGAAGATGCATTGACATCGACAGAAACAAGTATTTCACAACTATCTGAAGAAAAGAGGGCACTAGAATTTTTTAAGAGAAATGCTGAAGAAAACTTACAGAAGGCAATGAATGAAACTGTTGCTCAAACTAGCAAGCTTACTGAAGCCTTCACACTGAGAAAATCACTTGAAGATGCCTTGTCAATGGCAGAGAATAACATTTCTCAGCACATCAAGGAGAAGGAAGAGGCTCAGCTGAGTGTAGCTTCCGCAGAAACTGAGCTAGAGAAAGTGAGAGATGAAGCTTCTATTCAAATCACCAAACTAACAGAGGCTTATAGAACTGTAAAGTCTCTTGAGGATGCACTATCCCAAGCGGAAAGCAATGTTGCTTCGCTGTCTGAACAAAACAGTTTCATTCAAGTTGGCAGAACCAATTTGGAGAATGAACTGAAGAAGCTGCAGAATGAGGTAGAGTCTCAAGCTGGAAGATTGGCAGAAGCTTCCTCAACCATAAAGTCACTGGAAGACGCGTTGTCTAAGGCCATGAATGATATATCTGTGCTTGGGGATGAAAAGAGAATTTCTGAACAGGAAATTTCTACACTTAATTCCAAGCTGAAGACATGCATGGATGAATTATCTGGAACCAATGGCCACCTAGAAAGTAGCTCTGTAGAGCTTATGCATCATCTTAGTGATCTTCAAGCGCTTTTGAGAAATGAGAGTCTGCTATCCATGGTCAGACAATCTTTTCAGAAGCAGTTTAAGAATCTGGAAAACATGGATCTGGTTCTCAAAGACATAAGAGACCATGTTGTTGCTTCAGCTTCAGAATTTCAGCAAAGTCTCCCTGAATTGGAGGTAATGTTAAAATGAAAAGAGTTTAGGTTAATTAAAAAAATTATTTGGCTTCTTCCTGATTAGAACTGTTTAATTGACTCTATCCAGGTAGATGAACATGTGACGAAACCATTCCCGGAAGACCTTGGCAGTATGGCAAACTCTGAAATGCACAATGGTGAACTGAATGCAGCAGATGCTGACAGTGTTTCTCTGTATTTTAAGAAGACTGTGGATGAGTTCCAGATGAAGAATAAGTTTCTCGGAGACAATTTTGAAGGTTTCTCTACTTTCATAGATGAGTTTACTGGAGCTTTGTTAGGAAAATTAGAGACAACAAAGGATATTGTAACGGTTATTACTGAGCAAATGCAGTTGATGAAACAAAAAATGAAGAATACAGAGATGCATGAAGAGGAACAGGAAAGAACCAGAGTGACATTAGAAAACAATTGTAGAGTTTTGATGTCTACTTGTACCAATGCTACAAGTGAATTGCAATTAGAAGTTAAGAACAGTCTTCTGGAACTATCCTCTATTCCCGAATTTGAAAAGTTAAACCATGGTTTGATACCAGAAGTTACTCAAGTTGATGATGCAGATGGCATAGAGCATCAGCAGTGGCATAATGACAGCAAATATGCCAACACAGCACGAAACTTATTAATGGCTACAAGAAAAGTTCAAACTCTGGTTAAACTGTTTGAGAGCACAAGTAATGTGGCAGCTACTACAATTGAAGACTTGCAGACCAAATTAAAGGAAGCCAGAGCTACTTCTGTAAAAGCCATGGAGGAAAGGGAACTAATGCAAAACAAGGTTTTGAAATTGGAGACTGATGTAGAAACATTACAGAATTCATATGAGGAAATTAGGCTCAAAGTACAGGACCATGAAGTGATAGAAGAAAAGTTAAAGGAAAAGGACGAAGAACTTTCAACTTTACGTGGCCAATTGTTGATGAAAGAACAAGGTGAACATTTTTTGATGTAACTAACTTAACTATTTTACTCACTGTAATGATCTCTCCTGACCCTGTTTTTATTCTTGTCCTTCCAGAAGCAGAAGACTCCCTTACGTTGGCTTTGCAACTGAAGATACTTTCTGATAAGGCACGTGGAATTGATATTTCTTTTGCAGAGTTGGGTACAAGAGATTTGGAGCCCCATAGTTCAGCTGATGTAAAGAAACTATTTTACATTATTGACAGTGTAACTGAGTTGCAGCGTGAAAGAAATGAATTATCTTATGAGAAACAGCAGCTAGAGTCAACCTTGGCAACAAACATTCTTGAGATTGAGCATCTCAGAGAGGAAATTGAAGCACACGTTAGAGATAAGCAAGACTTAGAAAAGACGACTGCTGAAATATCTGAGCTCATGTTTGGTTTTGAGAAAATCATTGGCCTGTTGGGGGTTAGTGTAACTGCTGGGGACCAAAAATCAGATGTGCAGAGACTGTTACAAGCATCTGAAAAACGAATTATGGCTCTGCTCTTGGAAACTGAAAATTCAAAATCCCAAGCTCAGGAACGAGATATGAAGTTGCTTTCAAACCAGAAGGTTATAGATGAACTATCAGACAAGCTTAAATTGCTTGAAGATTCAAGTCCAAGCAGATCCACTCAACCAGAGATCGTCCAGGAAAGGAGCATATTTGAAGCACCCGCACCACCTACTGGCTCAGAAATATCTGAAATCGAAGATGGCGTAAGTTTCTTAATATTATTCTTTTTCTTCTTTAGTTTACCTTTACATTAATATTACACCACCACTAATCGATGTGGATGTTTGATATATGTTTTATAATCTTGTTACCTAATATGATATGCTGTGGCTTAGCAAACTAGAATGTGTTTATCTGGGAACTGTGCTTCTATCAAATCATGTCTGGCTGTTTTCCCCCATCTAGTGCGTGGTATTTGATTTTCATGTTCTGCCACCTCATTCTTGTTTTTGTTATGCACTTGTTTCAAACATTTAGACATAATCATCCTCGTGGGTAACCTAGAGTCTTGAAATTTGCTGATGGTGATGACTGAATCTACCCAACTGGATGGTGTCAGGATATGCTCACAGCATATGCATAAGTTTACTTGACAAGTCTTGCAACTAGAATTGTTCAACACTTGTATAAAGTGATAAAAATGACAAAAGCAGCACTTTGGTGGGACTTAGAAGTAGTAGTGTTTTGCAGCGCTACTCAGCAGCTGCTTACGGCACCCCTGTTTTAAATATAATGAACTAACAGTATCAAGCTCTGGTTTTGACAGGTTTATTGAAATTGCATCTATTAAACCTTTTTCTTTCTTGATGCTTCTTATAGGGATCAGTTGGAAAGAACACAGTAGCTACTGCATCATCAGCTGCTCATGTGCGAACTATGCGAAAAGGATCAACCGACCATCTTGCTCTTAATGTTGATTTGGAATCTGCGAGTCTGATCAGCAATGAGGAAACGGATGATGACAAAGGTTTGCAAGCATTCTAGGGTTTTATATTACTAAATGGCAAAATTCAATACTGGGGAAATTTATGTTTGTTTCTTTCCTTGCCAGGTCATGTGTTCAAGTCACTCAACACATCCGGTCTCATTCCCAAACAAGGGAAGTCACTGGCAGATCGAGTTGATGGAATATGGTAAATTGCTTCATTGTTCTATGTTATGCACCATATCTCGTAAATTCCTTACAACTTGAACTTCACCCAGTGTCAAGAGGAAAGAAAAGACGGGGGTTTTATCAATCATAGTAGCTTGTTTGTTTCCATTTCTCCTATTTGTTGTGTAATATGAAGATTTTGCTTGCAACTAAGTTAGTTTTTGATCTGTGCAGGGTTACAGGTGGTCGAGTTCTTATGAGTCGGCCCAGAGCAAGGCTAGGTCTTATTGCCTATTGCCTTGTCTTGCACCTATGGCTACTGGCGACCATTTTGTAACCAAGTCTAGTTGCTGCTGCTGTCTCGTCGCCGGATAACTCTTTACAGCATAGCATTAGTCGTTAGGATTATGAAAACTTTGTATCATAGAATTTTCTCTTTTCTTTTTCCTCCATTCATTTCTTCCTCCTCCTTTTGCCGCCCACAAATATCTTGTTTATATACATAGGCCCAACACCATTGATTCTCTGCCATCATCTTTTAGGGTGCAGAGCGTCCAAGCCTCTCTGGCTGTGGAAAATAATCAAATCCACATCTATTAGATGTATGAAAATGATAGATAAATCCTGGGTTTTTTAGTCAGCTTTGGATTTTGTGCTTCTGTGCCCGTATTCAATTTACTTTTCATTTCATTAAACTAATTTAAACCATTATGACATTTATGCCCCTGGGTTGTCAACATATTACATATACAACTCTTCCGGTATAAAATATAAAAATTGAAATCAAAATGGTGATTTTGTAATTTTTGTTTTTGGACCTGATGGGCTTTATTTCCGAGAATCCCAACTTGTTCGCTGGAATTTATTTATTTTGGGCCAAGGCCATCCGTCCACGTGGCAGAACGGTATAATCTAGATGCGAGAATGATACCTGAATAACGGAAATCGGAGAAAACCAAACGACTGGATTGATTTTGCAGTTGATGTAATCGGAATCAAGAGCAGCTATGTCTTTATTACTCACCGGAAACTCTCACCTACTGTTCTATAACTCTCGCTGGGTCCCGTATTTACCTGCAAAATCATGTAACGTAAGGTTCTCGTCCGCTCATCTTACCTCATCTGTTCTTCTATTGAATGAGCTAAATTGTAGAAATGCCATTTTGTCAATCTGATGCCAATTGAGTTTTTATTTTATATTCGTCAGAAACATAAACTGTGCATAAGGGCTTTTGCAAGGCGGAAACCTGGGGGAAAAATTGGAAGGGAAAGACAGTCTGAAAAGAGTATAGGTCCGGACACTAGTTTTGGTGGGAGTTTAGCAGATGGGGGTGAGGTTTTATCAGATAGGTCTCCTTCAGAAGATGATTATGTTAAGGCTGCTATGCAGAATTTCTCAGCAAACGTTGCTTCGAGGAGTGATGTGCTTCAGGCATGTAGTGTTACTTCTGGGTTGTTAGCTGCTTTGGGTGTGGTAATTCGACAGGTAGGCTTCACTTTCGTGCATTGCTGCCACGATGCTGTTTGTATAATTGAATATAATCCTCAGAGAATTGTGCTTGGTTGCATGCATGAGGGTCAATTTTTCATTATTGTATGAGATTGTTGGGACGATGGATTTTGATTTTGATCGTGGGGTCTATGAAGCACATTGGCAAACCTAGCTGTTATAGGCGAATTTAATTTCTTAAATTAGTATAATCTGCATATTGAATGTTATTCGTAATTGTAATTTCCAGGTCTCTCATGTTGCATCAGTGGAAGGGCTGCCAATCCTTGACTGCTCTACTGAAGTTTCATGTATAGATTATTCGTATTTCCCACCTTTCCGAATTGATTATTGAGAAATATGTTTGTTTGTTAAGTAAAATGGTTTCTAGAGGCTAGGAATTCATACTCTTTGGATGCTGCATTATTGTGTTAGATTTGGATGGGAAGGACTATTCAGACATGGGGACACTTAACCTCTATGCGTACATTAGTTCAATATGAATGCTACCGCTGACTTTGCAGCATGGGCCAGCAGGAAGGAAAACAAAGCCAGATTGCTAGTCTAGTGTAAAACTATAAACTAATGATGCAGAACATTGTAATAGCGTCATCCTGGAATAAGCAAGACTTCATACTTTTCCTCCTTATGAAACTTACCATTAATTCCGAGTTTGGTATATGGACCAATATTATATATTGAAAAAATGCTGTTTTATATTAAATTCTAGCTAATGATGGCGGAGATTATCACTTTGGTATCATGCCATCTCTTTGATTCTTTTGGCTTAAAAGCGAAGTCTGCTAACTGGAAAACTCACTTTTCTTTATTCTCTTGCAGTTGATTTTGAGTTGTGGCATCTGGGACTGATCACAGGGTTGGTTATACTGATATCATCATGCAGATACTTGCTACTGAAAATATGGCCAGATTTTGCTGAATCGACACAAGCAGCCAATCAGCAGGTAGGGGCAATCAGTTTTGTGCATTTCTTGTGGGATATATCACATTCAACCTCTACAGTTATGGCTTGTCATTTATCACCTCGATCAAGTGTTACTTTCTGGTGAAACCATTTACATGATTAACTCCTTTTCTTTCCCTAATTTATTAGTCATGAACACATACTTTAATGGAATGCAGGTCCTTACATCTCTGCAACCGATGGATTACATTGTTGTTTCACTTTTGCCTGGGGTCAGCGAGGTAGGCTAATGGGTATATATTATATACACAGCATGTGCTTTTCTGTCGTTCTTCTTGTTAAACCAACCTACGGTAAAATGCAATGAGAATGATTGGACTATGCAGGAACTCCTGTTCCGTGGTTCACTCCTGCCACTTTTTGGGATGGATTGGAAGAGTGTCTTGGTGGTTGCCATCATATTTGGTGTTCTTCACATTGGCGGTGGTCGAAAGTACTCCTTTGCTATATGGTATTCTTCTAATACCAAATGGATCTTCTTTTAATCCAATTCATGTCATGTGAGTAGGCATACATAATTATCCTGTTTGCATCTTCTTGCCTGCCCATTGGCCATTTCTTCCCTGCTCCTAGAGTTTAGATTCCCCATCCCTAATGTTAACAACTTAAGTGGGGTGTGTGAACACTTGTTTTTTTTCCAGATTCTTGTTATTGCGTAATTCGTCTTTCAACTACCATTATATGAACAACTAAGGTTCTTTTTTGCCTAACATATTTCAGGGCAACCTTTGTTGGAGTTGTGTATGGTTATGCAACCATTGGGTCCTCAAGCCTCATCGTGCCAATGGCCGCTCATGCAATGAACAACCTGGTTGGAGGGATGTTGTGGCGTCAAAAAACATCAACTTCTACATAATGTCAGGAAAATAACTGTAAGTACTAAGTAGTCGTAATCTATCTCGTTCTCTATGTAAAGCAGAGGAATATAGTTCTTTTTGTGAATAATTTGACTGAATGACAAAATGTCTTGTTTAGAGATGAAACATCATAATAATTCTTGAACAAAACTAAAGAGTCTCCCTAGGAGAAGAGATTATGGTGGTAATACAGGCTTACTCCATCTCCTGCTCTCTGAGTCGTATGTCTCCAACTTTAAACGGAAACTCAGGATTCACAATCCCTAATTTCTTCTCGCGGTAATAAGGTTCGCAGATTAATCCAAAACTCGAGACATCACATGAGCTTTCCAGGACCGGGGAAGGAGAGGACAGAGCAACCCATTGCCTTGTGAAAGGATTACACAAGTAGGTAAGTTTTCTTAGCGTCAGTATCTCCTACCGGCCTGGCACAATATCAAGTCATTGCAAGGCGCGACGACTATTACAGATTCCCTCCTCCCAGGGTGATAATCTAGAGTGAATCCAGGAAAGTTGAACACAAGACTTTGATCGGAAACCGCTGCATCACTGACAAGGATACCAAAGACTGATTCTTTGTAATACTGACCTGTACCACCACAATCATGTTTATTAACAGTATGGTCAGCTATAAATCTGCTAACAAACTAGGGATGGGAGATGAGAGAATACCGACGTTTCGTAATCGATTTGTGGAGGTAGATAAATTTTGGTGTTGGAATTCGACTCATGATTTCGATTAATAAATTGTCTTCGAGTTCATTCAGAGACTTGTTGCGATTGGATTTAGATTCAGATTTGGGTTCGGGTTCGGATGATATGTTGTCTTAAAAAACTTTAAAATAATAGTAATAAGTAACTAAACTTTAGGGAAGCTGAAGATCTATCATTGTTGAGAGTGACACAAACCAACCATAAGAACGGTTTAGCCATTGGCAACAACAATCCAAAATTCCAAAGCATCTCAAATCATCTCAAATCATCAAAATGACAGAAGTCCGCCCATCAACTTTGAACAAGCATGTAAAATGTTGAGGCACTATTAATTCATTGCTTTTTTTATATTTTTCTCAATAAACTAATATTATAAAGATCATCTAACAAAAAAAAAGTGTGCTAATCTCACGCTTAGAGAACTAACCCTATGTTTATTTTAATTTTAAAATAGATTAATATATACGAACATAATTAATCGTGACATAAGGAGGTGATATGAAATGAAATTATATATAAAGCACGAATCTAGAATTATTTCTTTATTAGTATTGACCTATGAAATAAACCCCAAATTAATTAATTAATTTAATTAAAGTCTTTTGCTTGTTTACTAGAGGAGGTTTCTAGGATCGCGTCCTCTTTTACCAATTGCCTATTTCGCCATACTTCGCGGTCTCTGAACGTCCCGGCTCACGAGTTGGGACAGTTTGCTTTAATTTCCGGTTTAGAAAATGTATAGGTAGGGGAATGCCCCGAGACGATCGCGCATTTTATACTTGCTGATTTATACTAATGAATTTTCTTCCTTTCAAAAAAAAAAATCTTTTGCTTGTTAAATGCACGAAAAGAAAAAAAGAAGAGAAACTTATTCCCCACTTGTTTGTTTGTTTAAAATTCTTAGTAAAAAACATGCGTGGAAATGTGTACTTTCCGTCTTCCTCGTAAAAGGGACACGAACACCAGTATCCTTCCTTACTCATCACAACAAGTACACCTAAATTCCCACCCATATGTACGGCCAAGTCAATCATCTGCTCTGTAATAATTCATCCCAAAAAAAGGGAAAAAATTAACAAAGAGAAGAGAAACACACGCCAATGCAAAAACATGGCAGGCTGTGCCATGAACGGAGGCTGCCCCACCGATTACATAGCCATTGCCATAGCCATTCTGTCCTTCATTCTGTACGTTTATGCAAATCCTACTTTTTCATTCATTTTTGTTTTTTAAATCATGTTCATTTCTGTTGTTGGTTTGTTTGGAATTGAATGATTTCCATTGATTTGGACACCATGTATGATATATCACATTTGTTGAGCTATTTTTGTTGTTTGCTCAGATAAATCATTTACATGAGGCTTTGGCTTTGGCTTGTTGGTTGAGCTAAATTTGTTGTTCGCTTGCTACATATTTGATGAAAGGCTTCACTGAAGTCCAGTTTTGATTGTTGGGCAACTGGGTTCAAGGGATTAGTGATTTATGTTAATGGGAGAAGGTTGTTATGAGGGAAATGTATTGTATGCCTTGCTGTTGAATGACTTTTCCATTTTGTCATTTTCCTTTTCTTCCAGGCTTCTGTCTCGATTCATCCTTTCATTCTGGGGTCATGACATTCCTCGAACAAATGGGAGTGCCTTCTGGGTTCCCCTGATTCAAGTTATTGGAAGTTTCAACCTTTTGATAGCAATTATGGTAGACTACATTTTTTTTCGTTTTCATATTATTCAGTTGGTTTATCACTGTTCTTAGTATCTTCTGTTTGTTTTATTTCATCTTTCCCTACTCTTTTGACAGATGTCCGTCAATTTGGTGAAACATGAAAAGAAGTTTTGGTGGCAATCTTGCTATGTTTGGGCAGGTTGGCTGTCAGTTCTGATATCATTGGTAACTTCCTACATACTTGTTCACTTTGGCGTGAGCACCCAGTGACATCTTTCTTTTGCTTTTCAGTCTGGATTGAGGGTCCTCTTGGATTTGGTTTACTGCTGAGCTGCCGAATAACACAGGCGTCTCAATTATATTACATATTTGTGAGGTGAGTAGAATGTGTTCATGTTCTATAGTTGTATTTGGATTGTAAGCATTGCCGAAACTACCTGTTGGGTGGTGGCTTAGCTGTGATTCATTGATCTAAACTCGTGCCAGCTAGGTCACCATCCTGATGTGTAATGTGCTTGGTTCTTTTCAGTGGCACAACTGTTTTTGTTCCTCACTTACTCTCAATATATACTTCTCAACACTTGATTCCTTATGCAATTCAACTATTTCTAATTACTTGGTATTGATATTGCAGGAGGCAATTACCACTGATGAGGACTTACATTTTTCTTCCACTAATTCTTTTGCCATGGGTTGCTGGGGCTGCATGTAAGAATCTTTTAGACAAATCATTTCACTCATTTTGTCAATAGAAACTGAATGCAATGGATTAAGCTTTATTCTCTCCTTCAGCAGCAGTTTTCCAAATGAATTCAGTTCCCTTCCCTCTTTCACTGCAACTTATATGGCACTAATGAGAAAAATATCTCTTGCTTTGTAGTTTTGCATGTAAAGAAGCCACTAAATAGTCGGTGCCACATGGGTGGACATTGGATTGTGCCAGTCATTTGCCTTCATACGACCTATGTTGCAGCTTTGGTTGGATTCACTGGTGCAATTCGGCATATAGAGTTCAGGTTTAATGAGCTCAAAGATCTTTGGCAGGGGATTTTTGTTTCAGCATCAACTATCGGTAGACTTTTGTCTTCTTTTGATATAGAACAATGCAGCTGGTTTTTGTTTTAGTTCTGTGAACTTGTTTTACATATGGATGTGTCAGCATTATGATCAACTTTGACCCAGACAACTGAATCTTGTAGAATGAAACCCCGGGTAAATGTTACTGTGGATCATTTGTGCTTAATTACAACCTTTGAGGAGGTGGTAGATCTCCAAGTGACCAAATGCATTTCCTATGGCATGGCATGTTTAGTTAACGTTTGACAATGCTCAAATAGTTATATTACATGTGCAGGATATTCTCCATTTTCCTCCTCTTTTAAACTATTGTGTCCATTTTGGTTGCCCATATTAGGTTCATGGGCATTACTGTCATTTCTCTTAACACCCTAGGCTATCTGGAGCAACTGATTTTTGTCCAAAAGCTCCCATGTCTGAATTCCATGGGTCCCATGTGCTTGGTGCACACAGAATATAAATGGTGGCTCCATAAAATCCCGTAATTCTTCTTTTTACTCCACAGAGACAGGCTGCATATGGTTCAATATGAACATCTAGGCATGGATGCAGTGGCTACAGTCACCACCTTCCTTCATCTCATTCGCCTGTGAAACTAAATGTTCCATTATGGGTTGCATCTCTTCCATATTAGTCTATAATTAGCTGTGCTGATATTTCAGTAGGTATTAGACGGATATAATATGTTGATTTACTAGTTAAGGTGTATTTTTCAAGCCAGATATTTAGGTTCTACTTTTACAACTAAGTAAGAAGTAAGAAATGTATTACAAAGTAGGTCAGGGTCTGTACTTTGAAGTCAGTAATAATAATGCAGAATATGAATGATGAAACTTGATCTTCCCCAGTTGGCTTCACTTTCTTAACTCGTTCTTTTGTTGATTTTCAGGAGTATGGATCGCTGCCTATATTTTGAATGAAATTCATGATAATATATCGGGGCTTCAAGTTGCTTCAAGATTTTTTCTTTTGGTCACGGTATATAGTTATGTTTTTCTTCTTTGATCTTCACACAAATAAGGCATGATTAGTTAATTTGTTATGAGTAATATAGCTAATTTATTTCGAGTAATATAGCCTTTGGCTTATATATATTTCTAACATCTCTCAGGTATACTCCACAGGCAAGTATTCTTGTGGTGGCATTCTTCTCTATATCAAGCTCACAGCCGTTACTTTCACAAGTCAGCTTGAGAAAAAGGGAACCCTTACAATTTGAAACAATGGGCCAAGCCCTGGGCATACCTGACAGTGGACTACTATTACAAAGAGAGCCAGCTGCCATCATAGATCCTAATGACCCACTGGACAAGCTTCTTTTGAACAAAAGATTCCGTCAGTCTTTTATGGCATTTGCAGACAGGTCAAATTTCTATCCTCCAGTTAGCAATTTGTAAACTGAAGAAGGGTTAGCCATTTGAAGACAAATGTGAAATATTTTAGTTTTTGATCTTTCCTGCAGTTGTTTTGCTGGAGAGAGTGTGCATTTCTACAGTGAAGTACATGAGCTTGGTAAAATTCCTGTTGATGATTCCGTAAGAAGGATCTACATGGCAAGGCATATTATAGAGAAATATATAACTGAAGGTTGGTAGTGAGTTTTATGTCAAAATATGTTAGCTGCCATGACTACTTGCATACTTTTAGATTAATGGAATACAATTGAAGAAAAAAAGTTGAGGTTTTTATGTGTATGAGGAAATTTTGATGAGTTCGATCTTTTATGTTTACTGGCATGCATTAGTCATAACTCATAGGTCTCTTCCGGTTGTGAGCTTACATCAGGGCTTTGCATTTCAACTGGTGATGTTGTTGGTCATTCCTAATAAACTATGTCATTTTTTTCCTTCTCTCAAGCCATGACTAAAATTATGTAGGATTTATTTTTGCACTGAAAGCAGAGAAAAACAGGTGTAGAATATCAAATTTTAAGAAAAGTAGAGTAGAAAACCAAATCTTAAGATCATTCTCTCATACTTGAAACTCTTGGCAAAATGTATATTTTTTTTTAAATTCAAGTCTTACCTCTTCATAAAAATTGCATCAAGAGGCAGTTTTTCAGTAGAAGTTTCCCTTTCCCTCTGTTATTTTCTTTCCCCTCACATACTGCTTAACATAGCTGGACCCTTTAAACTTTAAAATTAGTTATATTGTTTAAGTTGTTGAGTAGTCCAAATATCTTTTAACTTCCAAGTTGGGGATTTGATACTGTTTCTGTTTTGTGGGGGGCTGCAGGTGCAGCAATGGAGGTGAACATATCTCACCGAACCCGACAAGAAATACTGACCACTACCAATCTGGCACATCCTCATCTCTTTAATAATGCAATGAATGAGTTGATGCAGCTGATGAAAACGGTGGGTTTCCTTATTTCGTTTGTTGGTTTCTTGCATTGTCTGGGTGCCTTTTTATCAAATCTTTATTGTTTTACATGTCAAAAAGAAACAGTAATAAAGGGAAGGAAACAGCTGATTGTGTGCACCCGCTGTAGCATTCTTTCTGTATTCTGTTTTGGATTGGTGTAGAGGTCCGATTATTTCTCTAAAGCATGCTGATTTTTTTTCTTCTTTTTTATCCCTGAAGAATTTGGCCAAAGATTATTGGTCATCCATGTTTTTCGTCAAGTTCAAAGAAGCCAGTATGAGATCCAATGGCCATGAGCTGGAATCAATCACAAATTGGAACTTCTCTCCTAGACTGAGTTCTGTTCATGGTGCTGATGATCCATTCCACCAAGAACACTTTTTAAAGGACTCCAGCTGCCATAATCATGATTAGACACAGTGACCCGGTTATAGTGAATAGTCATCATCCATGCTTATTACAATCACTTCTGGATGTGAGTAGGATATGATATAGTATAAATGTTAGATTCAAGCTCGTCCTCTCCAATGTCCAGAATGTGCTAATACCTCAAAGCTAACTGATTAGAAGCAAAGATGAGCAAAGAAAGCAGGTAAACTGTCATGAATGTATTGAATGTATTGTCTACTTTGTACAGAAAAAATCATGTTCCACTGATCAGTTTATGTACTTCTACTCTTTAAAGCTACTCGTCCTTGCGTTTGATCAGTTTATGTACTTCTACTCTTTAAAGCTACTCGTCCTTGCGTTTGAAGTGGCTGATTGAGGACTGACTATGACCACCTATAGATTTTTGCACACATTCCACCACTTCTTACCTTCTTTCCAGCTCTCACCTTCCATAGAGCTATATTTCCTCATCGGAAGTAAGTTTCGCCACTTGTTTGCATGTTTGTGGAATGGGTGTATCGACGACAGCCAACCAATTGAAGCCGTGTCCGTGACCGCAAGTAAGAGCCAACTGTCCACTTTTTGCATCCATAACCCTGCAGGTACTCCAACTTTTCCCTGACATTTCTGTTAAAACTAACAATTGGTGCTCATTAATTTCACAGTTCGATGGATTTTCGAATTTCATCATAGATCAAGGAGTCACTGCCATTTTAGGAGTGCCCTTAATGGTTATGAAAGTGAAAATTGAGAATATTATTCCTCTTGATGGAATGGGAAGATCCTTAGCTACCCTACACATTTAGACATATCCATGGCCAGTTACCTTTAAGAGCCATGCATTACTACGGGTCTGGTGGTTTCTTGTAGTTGTGTTGTCATAATTGTGGTAGTAGTTAATGTTGAATTCCTAACCATCCCCATCTTCCAAGACCACCATTATTATGTCTTGTGACTTGCTATTAACTTTTTACGTGATAAATGTAGTGACCTATGGCTTTAGGAAGCCTAAGGGGTAGTGTGGTCTCGGTACGTAATTTCCATGTAGACAAGGATTGAACTAGCGACATTTTACTTAGAGACTCGTCGCTTTGTTAGGTTTATAACTACTTTTGTGCTGCAGGTAATGTTGTAAATGTTAGGCGCTTTTATCCTTATATACTAAAATAAGGGTGGAAAAGAAAGGACTGTTAAATTGGTTGGCTGTCGTGGATACACGTCCGTTCTTTCAAAAGTATGGCAAAAAATTATTTTCGTTTGAGCATTATTGGACATATCGAGAGCAGATAGGTCTTTAAAGTGGTTTTTTTTACTCTCTAGACATACTCGAAATCCTAATGGCAGAACAATTCTTTAGTATACAAGTACAATTAACGTTGGTCCTGCACTGTCTATAAAATCTCTGCATCATACTGTATTAAAAAATTAAAACACTATAGGACATGTTATCATCAATATGCATCAACCTCTTGGCAACCCAACCCCCATACTTCCTCTTCATCTCATCTCTTGGTTTGCTCACCCTCCTCCATTCCTCCCTCTCCTTCCTCCGCTGGCTCTACACGTCATTCCTCCGACCACCCAAAAACCTCGCAGCCTACGGCTCATGGGCTGTCATCACCGCACCGACAGACGGCATAGGCAGAGCCTTCGCCCACCACCTAGCTCAAAACGCCCTAAACCTGGTTCTAGTAGGCAGAAACCTCACCAAACTCGACAAAGTCTCGCTCGAAATCCGAGCCGAGTTTCCAAACACCAAGATCAAGATCTTCGTGGTCGATTTCGCGAGCGATGATAGCGTAAAAACTGGTGTTGAGCTAGTAGAGGAGGCGATAAGAGGGTTAGATGTTGGCTTGCTGATAAACAATGTAGGAACGACTTACGACGGAGCTCGGTTTTTTCACGAGGTGGAGGCGAAGATGTGGATGGAGATCGTTAGGGTGAATTTGGAAGGGACGACTCGGGTTACGAGAGCGGTTTTACGAAGAATGGTAGAGAGGAAAAGAGGCGCCATTGTTAATATCGGATCTGGTGCAGCCATTGTTGTGCCTTCTCATCCTCTCTTTGCAATCTACGCTGCCACAAAAGCGTAAGCACTTGCTATAATCATTTCTTCTTCTTTCTATTTAACTCTTTATTTAAATCCTTTTTTGCATTTGCTTGCACATCATGAAGTAAGAAAATTTTCTGCAAAAATTAATTAGAGAAAAAAGGAAAAAAATAATGAAAATATATTGATTAGGTGAAAAAGGATGAAATTAAAGAGTGATAAATTTTTTTTTTAAAAAAAAAAAGTGATATTTTTTAGATAGGGACGAAGTATGTGATTCCTTAGCGAACTTTTACTTAGAAGTTAGTAAGTGAGAGTCGTCAAATAAGATCTTAGTTTCAAGTTCCATTTTCGGAAAAAAAATAAAAATAAAATAAAGTTGAGAATCGCAAAGTACTTATGTCAACTACCCATGGGGTCTAAAAATACAATTTGACAAAAAAAGATCATCTGTCAATTAATTAGGAAAAAGCAAGTTAAACTCGGTTCGATTAGAAAAATCGATAAGTCAGTTTGAAATCCTTTAAAACCTTCTTTTATGGGTTTTCGAACAGTTCAGCTAGATCAATCGATACATCCAGTGACCAAGTCGATAGGTTTTTCCAGGTTGATGCATTTTTTTTAAAAAACAAATTTATTCAACCTCATTAAACTGTACTCAACCCAAACGGTTTAATCCAACACAAAAAATTTGACCAAATTATATTGTTTGCGGGCCTAACAAAAATATAAGTTTAGGCTCAATACCTACAATGCATCAAGGATCAATGACTAATACCAATTTTATAATCTTATGAGAAGAGGTGTAGTTGTGTTCTTTCCGATGTAGTATTATTTTATATCATGCATTCTTTTTTTTCTTTTTCCTTCCTATAGTTTCTTGTGTCATTTCTATGGCTTTATTTCTATTTCTTTTCTTAACTTTCATCAATTATTTTCATTTTGAATACATGCACATCATAGATTGTATAACATTAGCTATAAAAATTGATGATTCATATTTTCCTCTTAGACATTTTCAAAAAAAAAATAAAGATCAAAAGTACACCTATTGCTTTTAAAATTCACGTAACAAAATTCTAGTATCTAGTAACTTACTAAGTTACTTTGCGATAACTGTGATAACAAATATGGTAGTTTATTATATATAATTAAAACTGCGGATAAATTTAAATTTTTCAAATTTTTTTTAGATTTTTTCGAATTTTTCCACGTCGATCTTCTAACCTTTAACCTTTTTCTCATACCGGATTTATAATCGTTACGGGTTTTACAAAAAATCATGCCCGATACACCTCTTTCCTTGTATTAATTATCATGAAGGATCAAGTGGCCACCCGAATAAAACAAAATTAATATATTCTCATATATGATTCCAAAAAATGATACGGTAAAAGACATTTTGACACTCAACATTTAAAGGTTAGGATATTTTGATACCCAACTTTTACCTCTGGTTGATTAGGCACCTAACATTTGCACCGTTAGATACTCTGGCTCTCAACATTTGCGTTGTTAGACAATTTGACACTCAAGCACCCAACTTTGCAACTAACACCGTTAAGTTGTTAACTTTTTTCGTTTGTTGCATTAAAAAAGTATTTTATAATAAATAAAATAATAAAAAATAAAGAAAAATAATTACAAATGTGTAAAAATAATATAGAAACAAAATTATCTAAGAAAAAATACGAGAAACAATTTTTAAATATGTATTTTTAAATTTTTTTTACATATTTTTAAATTATGTTAAAAAAATTGTTAAAAAATATCAAATTTTAAATTATTTTTACATATTTTAATTGTTTCATGGATAAATTTTATTTCTATATTATTTTTACACATTTATAATTATTATTATTTTTATTATAAAATAATTTTTTAATGCAACTAACGGAGAAAAAAAAGTTAACAATTTAACGGTGTTAGTTGCAAAATTTGGTGCTTAGATGCCAAATTATCTAACAGCGCAAATGTTGAATGTCAAAATATCCAACAACAATATAAATATTGACTGCCTAATCAACCAGGTGTAAAAGTTAGATGAAAAAGTGTCCTCCTAACCCCATTTTTAACTCAAAGTGAAAATGGCAAAGTACTTATTAAGTAAACTATCCATCGGGTCTAATTTTCCAAATTAGAGATAAATGGTATTGTCATGCATGCATACAATTTGACAGGAACAGATCATCGTCAATTAGGAAAAACTCCGGCGTGATACCTCTCTTTCCTTGTAAGAGGGATAAAAGTTGCCACCCGAATAAAACAAAATTAATATATTCTCAATCGTAAAAAAAATATTAATGAACATCTAATTCATCGGTTGGTAAAATTTTAATCTGTAAAAAACAAAATCATCTATAAAGTAAAAAAGGATGGGAAGTCAAACAACAGTTTAGCAGAGTGATTAGTCATCCAAATTAGAGATAAATGGTGTTGCCATACATTCAATTCGGTAGAAACAAGACTATTCATCGTGGATGGAGTATTAATTACAGTATGAATGGTAGTCACCCATCTCTTTCCTTTATAAATTCTGAAGGATAAAGCATGGCAGTGGCAGTGGTTGACATAATAAATAATATAATATGTTGGTTCGACGTTAAAAATTA